>JAQIWD010000107.1:0-34622 GCA_034694825.1 Anurida granaria
AGACGCTGTCTTGGGAAGGAGTAAAAATGTGGAGACCGTGCGGAAATAAGAGCTCATCAATTCGTGTCAAAATCGTCCCTTAATAGCATCACCACCACCACCACCGTTGAGTCTCCGCCATGGAAGATCAACCCTGAGCCCTGATGGGTAAAATGGGACCCTGGAATTCCACGACACCACCACTTGCTTCCCCGTTTTGCATACCAATGGACCCGTTTTCGCGCCGTTCTTCATTGTGCTTTCCCCTCCGCTCCAGTTTTATCCAAAAACTGGAACATTGCAACCGTTTCTCCCAACAAATGCTGCTGGACTGGAATGTTTCCCCCGTAGGGGACGTGGGAGTTGGAAAGCTGCTCGCTCTGACGATTATAAGCTTTCCACTAGAAATAAAAGTTGGGAAGAACAAACAATAAGTTTTTGAAAACTTTTTAGGAACTCATCCCGTGCATCATCGAGGGCGTTGTTCTAAGCTCACTCCAGTAGTACTGCGTCATGACTTCAACGAAATAGGTAAGTTGAGACACAATTTGCAAAATTCTGCACGTACTTGGGTCTCAAATTGTAGGGAAAAAAGTGTAATTGGTTTAATATTCCAGGTATAACCGGAAACTTACCTGTTGGTAATGATTTGTTGAAGTTTCTGCTGTACCAAGTCATTCATGACCGTGGCAAGGTGTCCTCCATTTTCTTGACAGACCATTTCCGCCCCCGTCCAACTTTTCCAGCTTTCCATGAGCATAACACAACCCGCATCTTTTACATGGACCCATCCCTCATCACATTCCCTCCGAATCTCAGCCACACTTTCCCCCCTGTAACTCAGCTCAAAGTGGGGAAAGTTTTGATCCAGGGAAAACGTTATTTTTATCCGGTTCCCCGCTGACTTCCAGCGTCTCTCCAGCGTCACTCCAGTAGTTGTGCTACGGCGTCGCCTTAGGCAAAAAACACGGTGGTGGACGTCACTTTCGTGACTCTCGGGCTGTCCAAGCTCTTCGACCCGAAAAATAAAATATTGGTCACCATCACGGCCCTCCGTTACGACCGTTGGTTTCCGACTGTTTAGAATGCACTCAAACTCTTTGGATTCCAGTCCGTCGACATTGTCACCCTCCGAGGACCTCCCAGCCTGATTGGCGTCACTCCTATTCCCACCACCTTCGGCGACATATTCCAACTCGGGCGTCACAACCCGGAGCTCCGCGTTGATTGTGTTTCCAAACGGTACGTGGATTACAATGGAACAAAGCGACTCACCGCTGCTGAGCTTGTCGCTCCGCTCATACTCGAGCCCCCCACTCAGATTTGAGAGAAGAACTTTATGGCATGGGCTGATGGAATGGAACTCCATGGAAAATGTTTCTTTGGGCTTGATGTACCCCGGGAGGTCAACTCTGAGATGGATTCCTCGGCGGCTGGAATTGAGGGCGGCGGAAGAAATTACTTTTGTCGATGGAAAGGTCAGCCACATTTCTTCCGGCGAATAATGATCAATTTTTCCACAATACTTGTACTGGAAGGGAGCCGCGGGACTCTCATCAGACCCACCCAACTGGAAGGGCAATGAAGAAGAATGGACTTCTGCGGGATTATTATTACTATTGAAAAGGAGGAATCGACCTTTACAAAGGTCACGAATTCCATAGACGCTTAGATTTGAAAACTTCAGTTCGAGTCCAAATCCGGGTGGGGGAAGGATACGAATGGTGCAGTTCAGGCCAACGTTCTCAGCCTGAGAGTTCCACAGGGAGGATAATGTCAGTTTTGTACTTTCACTGTCACTCACTTTCACGGAAAGATTGCAACCTAGGAGGAAATGCGGATAGGTGGCTCAGAATTATTTAATTAGCAAATCCTACGTCTCTTTGTAGTTACTTTTTTAATTAAAATTTAATATAGTTACTTACCTGCTTCTACTTTGGTGGTGAGAGTTTCCTCAAAAACGGAAGAGTCCACAAAAGTAATCGTTCGAAATCTCAATCTGAAAAGAAAGTGAGAAAACTATTTCATCTCGCATCATTACTCTCAGAAAAGTCTCAGCCCGAATGTCAAAACTTTAATACAAGTTATTAATTATTCAAAAGAAAGTCTAATGCCCGATTATTAATCATTTCCTAAACAATTCCAATTTGGGAATACTCCTGGAGAGTTTCGTTTTAAGGGACTTACTTTAAGGGATTCACGTTTGGATCTATCTGTCCAGAAGGTTTAGCTTGTCTGTTTTAGAAATAAAGTTCTGGGTCCAGGACATTTCCTATCCAATCCCCTTACTACTAAATAATGCATCTCAATCCGTTCAACCACATGCGCCTCCATCATCCTTCTGGATTTCCTTTACAAGGTAAGGGACTCAGGGACAAGACAGGTGTGGTTGGATGGAAGTTTAAATGGTAAACAGGTGTGTTGGATTCAGAGGATGCCACGGAGTGTAAAGGAATCGATCAGGAGCTCATCTTCGTCATTACGACTTTCTCCTACTTTCTCCAAACCGGAGACTCCAGCTAGGTTCCCACTTCCCTTCGAATGCATTAACTTAATTAAATTACATACATCAGTAAATAAACGAAGAACTCTTACGAGCACCTGCTACGAGGATGGAACGGAAGGAGCATCTCAAATTACATTTTCCAGTTAGACGGTGAAAGGCAACTTTCCCTTTCCCCCTCCAAACAGGAATAAATCATTCAAATCTTGCCAGCAGGACTTGTGCTGTGTACACAAAATGTAGAAATAGAAACTGCTTTCACTAAATTCTGATTTAAGGGGACTTTCCCTCTCTCATTCCTTCCTCAAAAGCTGACAGGTCTGTGATTAACTTTCTCCAAATTTAGGGCTTCTCAAAGCAAAATGCCGTTCTGAGCTTGCGAATTATTATTTGACACTCAGGGGAACTTTACCTGAAGACAACATTTGCGGATGTGGATGACGGGAAGGGATTGGATTTTAGAAACCAATTGAAAGTGTAGACTTGGCTGGTACTATGGTCCTCTGGACTGGAGGATTCGTTTTGGATCCCTCCAAAGGCATTTCTGGAACAAGGGAAAGGTTGATGAGCGGTTTGGTTGGGAGCGTCTGCTGGGGAAAGTTCTATCCACTGATTCTCCCGGCGGTCCCGCCGGTGACGTCGTTTCTTATTGTTGGAATTCGGATAGAAGTGGGTCCGGGCTTCATCTGTCCCACTTAGGTTGAACCAGAATTCCAGTATGAACTCAGCGTCCACCGGCACTTGGACGCTCACTAGAATTAATTCAGAAACAAAAGGAGTCGGATTAATCCAAATCAGCGACGAGGCTCCATACCCCCGAAACTCATCCCCCAGATTTCACGTCTTCCAGCTTCTTTTATTCTTCTCGAATCAATATTTCAATGTCCTCCTACCTATTGTCCTTTGGCATTTATTGAAGGACAACAAAAGGAAATTTCAAAATTCTAAATGAGTCCCTTTCAGTAGCAAAGAATTGTCATTTAGCCTTAGATTCCAATATGATCTATAGTTTCATATAAACGAAATGAGGAAACTCCCAAGTTAATTAATTCATGGCTGGTGGCCTACATAGCGAAAAATCAACCACGGGTGTTCCCGAATTAATAATTTAGTGCAACAAAATCAATCGCCCGAATTTTAAAAAATTGAAATTTTAATTAAATATGGCTGTTCTGGGGTTTTCGAATGATTGCAACGTATGTTCCACCGGTTATCGCCAAAAAAAATAAGCGACTGACAGTAGTGGTAGCGAATTCACTTGAATCAAATTGTTACTTGTCCTCTAGTTTCACGTTTCATGGAAAAAGTCCATTTTAGAATGGAATACGAGATGGATTGAAATGATATTTATGACCAAAGCTGTGCCAAATTTAATCACGACTCGTTACATTTGAATGTTAAGTTACAACTTTACTACTTTCACTTTTCTCCATTTCCTGTGTGCATTTAATTAAAGAAACTTTGACGACGCGTGCGGAATCTCCCCAGGTAATGACGTTGAGTGACATAATTTCCTTGTTCCAATCAATACTGACTGCTTGCATCGTTAATGTCATCCCATTCAAACTCTTTCATTTCCTCAAGTCCCTTTCCGTGCTTTCTCCTTGTTCCCTTTCCCATTAAGGAATTTCCCAACAGTGCTAAGAATGAGCTGAAGACGAAAATAGTCGGAATGAGCTCATCCGTCACTTTCTTAAATTTTCCCCATGCTTGACGTCCCTAGATGACAAGCCTGAAGACAAAGGATCCCCGTAGGAAAGGATTAATATCCGAAGATGCTCAGCCTCCTGAATCTTTTAAGAGAAATCTGGAAGAACCCACTCATGTATTCATGAATTGCTTATTGGCCAAATTGCTAAGAAATTTGGAGAATTGACTGCCAAACTTTCTCTCGCTTCCCCTCTGTTCCTCCATGTTTGGGTTCATTAGAGGAGCTTGTTAGCAGCGTTCCCCAACTTTACATAAATCATGTGCGTGCGTCAAGGTGGCAACAATAGTTTTCGGCCAAGAATTGATTTTTTCCGTGAAGAAAAGAACACCGGAAGAATTGGAACGGAACAATCATAATATCCTTGTCTAAAATGGTACTCGGGGTATATTGATTTTGGAACCAACAACGCCTCAAGCACGACAAGGACTTACAAGTATCAAACAAACCGTTGTTCGTTTCTTTTAAATGAACGGATAGACGGGGTTACAATGGGAGAGAAGGAATGAATGCATTCTGGGGCTTTCTTCGGTGGGATAGTGTGCATTTTCCAGAATGCGCTGCGTGTCTTCCCTTGGGGATTCTCGTCCGATCGTTGTCTAATCAGAATTCATAACTCCCAGAAGCGATCAATAATCTTCCTTATTGTGTAACGGTTCTCAGGGTTCCTTCCATATTTTTAGGATACGATTGTTCTTTAAGAGGATTGGGTTTTGGGTAGTCAATAGAAAATAATAAGGAAAGGATACAAGAGTCTTCAAATGGCAGAGACCTTTGTAGCAGTGGTTAACTGGAAGGGACAATGCACAAACCCCCATTCACCTTTCCCCAAGCTTTCTTTTTCTTTCCCCGGGTGTACTTCAGCCCTACGAAGGTAAGCTCCTCAGTCTCATACCCATCCAAATGAAAACTTGTTATTCTAAATGGCACTGGCTCTCGACCTCCCTCTTGTCCCCAGGATTCTTTTGTCTCTTATTTTAGAAATCGCTGTTAGTACAAAGATTCTTTTTGTCTGAGGAAAATGACAAAGGACACTCAAGTGTCTTCCCTTTTGAAAAGAAAGACAAAGTTGAAGACTTTGCTTTCTCGGGGTCTCTTTCACCAAATTAAAAGCCTTCCACAATGAATGAGGTTTCACTGCATTTTAAGGGTATGCGAAGCAGAGTTGAGAATTTAGACCAGATATCAAACAGACAAGCATAAGAAATGATGATGGGAACAAAATGAAGTGAGTTTCTCCATCCTGCTACTGACGAGAAACAAAAGGCGTAGTAACAACATCAGCGACAGATTTAAGAAACTGGAGATCAGAATCCATTATTTTGACAACGAAGAGATTGTCGACATTACGGTTACGATCAGTGTCTGCCTGTCAGCTTGAATGGAACTTGGCTGGTTGGGGCAAATGCAACCAGGAATGCAAATAACAAACTGAAGGTAGCCCAGGTCTTCGTTTTCGGTCCAAAGTTTACAAATGAAAAACTAGGAGCGTGTCTTCTTGCAGGCAGTATATATGAAGAACTTTGAAATACACTTGAGCAAATTGCGTTCAAAATTCGGGTGACTTCTCCCGAATTCTACTTACAAACCTCCACTACTTTGTTACACCGGTTTGCTATGTTTTATTATTTATGAAGTCTTGGAATCGGATTTATCAATGACAAAAAAGAAGAAGGTTTTAGTCGAGAACAGGTAACAAATTTGCTTGCTGTCAAATTACTTTTGTTTCCAAAAATTAACTTATGACAGAAACAGATTTCTGGCACGATTCCAACTCCAGACCTGTTAGTTCTTCAAGACTTTCGGGTATGATTTCCAGTTTTTTAAATCAAAAAGTAGATTAAGGACCAAGGACCCACCCCACCGTTTAAAAATGTAAATGGAATATCAAATGCAGGTGAGCTGATTCATTATTCCATCAAAGATTATTGGAAGTGATGGTTGAGATTAAAACTTTCATTTCCTCGAGAGACGATTTTCAGTTGCATCGACAAACTTATTTCGGGCAGTAGGAAGGTAGAAAGCTTCAATTTTCTGAACTTGAGAGCCCCCTTTACTCACACGCTAAGGACTTTCTAAACTTTAGTTTGAGAATGAAACAGGTCTTTTAAAAAGTCAAGAGCCTGATGATGGTATTTGATAATGGCAATCTCTCATGCGATCTTTCGTATTTAGTTAAGGGAAGCCTTCCTTTTAGGAGGATTGGAATAAACAAATACATTGAGTATTAGTCGACGGGGAATTCCTTTTGAAATACGTCATCCTGCTCTCAGTTCTTAAGATTAGTAGGTCGTCCAAACCATTATTTATGTAATCTAGAGTTTTTTTTGCCATTTCCGTCAACCAACTTTCTTTTGTTATTCAGGCACGGTAGTCTTTGATGGGGTTAAATTTTTAATGTGGCCAAATTAGGCTCACCCACGACCTGCTACTACGAACGGAGGAGATGGATACAGGAAGGAAGCACCTGGATGGATTTATTCATCGCAGGATCCTTTTCCGGAAGATTTCCCCAAGAGGTTTTGGAAATGCCTTTAGAAGAGTAAGTACATGTGCTTCACAAACTAACAGACACGAGTGGTGGAACTACTGACGAATCCCACCTTTTCGGGGTCAGAAGGAAGTAACAACTTTCTCCCGTCTAATAAATAAGTGATAAACTGCACAAACGTACATGGAAGTACTCAAGTGGGAGGGCGAACAACACCATTAAAATTTTACGGTTGTTAAAAAACCAAAGGGAAGGAAAAATGAAGAAAGTGGAAATCAATGGAAAGCTCTCCTGGTTTCTTCTTGGACGCTTTGACACTTCAGGGCAACTGGGCTAGAAGAAAAGCGGGTCACCGCGGACGTGGTAGTGGACACCATGAAATCACTCAATAATTTGGTGGGCCCAGGAAAATTGGAAACGTCCATCAATTAATTAGTTTAAGGAATTGATACAAGCATGCTACCACTCCAATATTTTACCAACAAACAAAGAAGTTCACGGGTACCTACCAACTATCTAGAGAAACTGGCTGGAAAAAAAGAATTTTTTACAAAAAACTCCACATGGACAACAAGTCCACCTAAGACTCATCCGACTTAATTCCACCACCACCTTGGTTTGTATGAGAATTGATTTTTCTTTTCATCAAGTATGTAAGAAATCAATATGAGGAGGACACGGAACCAATGTCCGTTTTGGGGCATTTGCAAGGCTTACCTTGGTACGTGACTCCTGGGACGACGCCCCTTGACACATCAAATACTGAATGAGAAATCGTAATGAGCGAAATTTGTGACTTGGGCACTGTTTTTCCAGAGTAAAGAACTAGGGCACAGGGGTCTGGAGACTCAGGTCGGGTCAGGAAGGTCTCGTTGTCCAGCTCCATGTCCATATCCTCTCCACCCTTTCCCAGGGGATCCAGAGTTGTTGTCGTGAACTCATCATCCCCTCCACTTTCCCTTTTTAACAAAGCACGAGATCCAGAGGATTGGAATTGAGCGAAGAGTGTCAGTAGTAGTAAAAATCGAGAAATAATTATAAGATGGGGAATTAAAGAGTTAAGGGTCATCCCGATTTCCTCTCTCGTTACTCTAATAATCTTGGATCGAAGGTTAGGTTGAGGAGGATAATCCCCTTTTGATAACTTTCACACATGGCGGGCAAGAGTGAAAGTTTGTGGTGGTGGATCTCCTCACTCGCTCACAACTGGAACGCAACTGAACTGGAGGAAGGAAAGAGGGTTTCATTGGAAAGTTCCAGCAACCCCTTCGTAGGAACAACAGGTTTTGGAGAACTGGAGAAAGTCCACTTTCACCCTCTTTTGGCGTCCGACCAACAACACAAAGCGTCATCCGAGGCAAGGCAGGAGTCGAGGTCCCATGTTGGATTTCTGAAACTTAACATAATGGAGACATCTGACGACGATGGAGCTCCCTAGCTTTAGAATCACTGGACAGAGTGAACGACTCTTCTGTGCTTTGACCTTGTCATGTCACCAATGATTCATTGTAACTATTTTCAGTCAGGTTACACGAATGAGCGTCACGAAGACTCCTATTGCTTCTAAATTGACATAATTTGAGTCAGAGCGTGAATAGGAAGGACTCGAAATCTAGGGTCACGCAATATTTGTTTCGTTTCAAATTCTATGTTTAGTCTAAAACTATCTAAAACGTTTAAAATTCGGTTAGATGAAGCGTCGCCGTTTTCGTAAAACCAAGAAAAAACAGCAATTCTACAAAGACCAACATGGTTGCTTGCTTCCATGTTTTTTTTAAACTGGGGCTGGAAGTCTTCCAGGCATTTCCTAATTTAAAACAAACAAAAGTAAGATTGTGGTTGAGATTACGAAACTCTTTCTACGCAGATCATTAAACACTCCACCAGTAGGACACGACGAAGCATTATTGTCATTCATTTCTATCTTTTTGGCAAACTTACTTGAGAAAGCTCGTGTGGATAATTTGTTACGCTGTTGAGGTTAAGGTTGGCCAGGATGTCGATATTTGTTGATTCATTTTTGGTGTACTTTGTGACCAATTCCAAACGCGTAAAAGCTGTCAACCCCTGAAAGAAACGCGGATGATAAATAGAGCCCCTGAAATTGGAAATTTTATGGTGATTGTATTGATTTCAGGTTCCAATTTGCAGTTGACGCTTTCTCTAGTATGACATCAAAGTTTATTCAGTGTCGTATAGTACGCTCAGGCGAAGTCATCCATTCGCACTGGAACGCTGCTGAACAAAAATGGAAGTGCCACTGTAAGAATTTTCACTGGAACTAGGGAGTACTGGAACTAACTAAAAATTGTCACTGGAACTGCTGGAACTAGATTTAAAATAAAGTTTTAACTTTTCAAGAGTAAAAATTAAACATCCAGGAAGGTTGGAAAGTTTTCAGGAATGAAGGAATTGGCCTCAGACCCAATAACGAAATTCCATCGCCTCGACCCACGACACATTTACAAAGCGTTCATGGCAGGGATTGTTTTCCAGCCCGATCGGGGGAAAAGCGCCGCCGGCGGAAGTGCGGAAAGTGGTGGTGGATTGTTTGTCCGTCAATTCCCAGGAACGACAGAGTCAATTCCCACCCACTCCAATAACTTTCACCTCACGAAATTTGAGCTCTTCAGCACAAAGGTCGCGGCGGAGGAGGAGGAAGCTACGGAGACGCTTCGTTGCCTTTGGCCCTTCATCCGACTTTCTCGTCTGATCGGGATGTGCCCAATCACGCGCAAAGGGACACGCCTCGTCATGCCCAAATTCTACCATCCGTCCTGGCTCATCACTGGCGCTGCCCTCATCGTCTTCGTCATTATGCTCTCGAATGCGGTGTCGAAAGTGGAGAAAGCAAACTCCACTGGCGAGTTAATGACGCGACTAAATTCGGTAATTTATTACGGACACACCTTGGCCAATGGGCTCTACATGGCATGGCGGATAAGGGAGTTGCCGCAGTTCTTGGTATCCTGCAAACGGATCGAAACGATATGCAAAAAGCATCAGAGCAGTCAACTAAAACCGGATGGACTCGTCCGTCACTGCTTCCTCATCTTTCTCTTCTTTTCCTTGTCACAATTGTTTGGGAACTGCCTCTACTTTTTATCAGTTGGTAAATCCTTTCAAAATTTTATACTGGAGAAATTTTAAAATTTTAAAATTTGGTTTTCAGCTAATAAAGGAAATGCAAGGACGATTCCACAATTTTTCCTATCCTTCAACAGCGAATTCATTGGGGACTGGGGAGGTTTCTACACTGGGATGTTCTTCTGTTTCGGGGTACGACGGCGCCATGTTGTGAATCATTTACAAGGGAAATGTTGAACTGATTCTTTACTTCTTCCAGGAATTGTACTGTGACATGGGATGGGGATTTGCGGACATTCTCCTGGCTCTATTCTCCATTGTTTTTGGGCGTTTCTTCCAGAGAATCAATAGCGTTCTCTTGATGGGGTCTGGGAAGACACCTCTCTCTTTGGCTAAAATCGAAGAACTACGCTGTGACCATCGACAGATTTGCCACTTGGTTCAAGTAGGTTACATGAAAAATTATGAAACAATCTCAGAAACGTATGTAATAAGTGCACTAAATTTAAACTTCGATAGCTCTGCAATGACCTCTTCTCCCCGTTGTTCCTCCTGAGCTATGTGGCTAACGTGGCCTACTTGTTTACTCGGCTCTACACGGGCCTTTCTGCCGATTTGGCACATCCCGTCATCGCCGTTCGCATTGAAGGTCTCTATGCTTTCTGTTACCAAATTATGATCAAGATCCTCGCCCCTTCGTACTTGGCAGCAAGACTCCATGAGCAGGTAGCCATTTCGGGAAATCCATTGCGATTACGAGCCGGTTTCCTTAAAGTTTGTGTCTTTGTTGGGGAATTTGTAGGCACATGCAGGACTGAAGCTCATTCACAATTGGCCATCGGCATTGGATGCAGCAGATGGCAAATTCCGACTTCTCGTTGTAAGGACTCGTAATTGATTATGTTTTGGCACGTTGCCTAAAATGGACTCCATGCCTCATGCGTATTCTTTCCCAGATTGGACGGTTCGTGTCGCAATTAGTTACAACTCCAGTAGGCATTTCTGGATGCGGGTACTTCCTTATCACTAAAAGCTTCATGGTTACGCTTATCAGCGCTCTGGTCACTTACGAAGTGATCATCCTCCAATTCCAAGGGGCGAGTTTAAAAACCCAGTAACTCATTACCAACCGCAACTTACATGTAAAACTGGCAATTCCTGCCCACTAAACGATTATGGATTGTCTCTGACGTCTGACGACACAGAGAAGTATGGCGGATCCAATAAGTCAAAATTGATGAATAATTATAGCGATTGATTACAGCAGCCGAAGAATCTGAATTAAATCCAAAAGTTTTGTAAATTTTTGTCACTTATTTCTCCCGTCGTGCTCATTCAGCATCATACCAATTTCCGAACAACGCTGAAATAGATTGATCTCAACTGGATAAAAAAAAAAGGCTTACGGATGAGTGTAGCTTAAAGATATTGTGCAAGGAACTGGACATTGACTCATTTGTTAAAAAAGGTGGCGTCCAGAGCCAAAGCCGCTTATGCTGATGAAAGTCGAAAATCACGCAGCGTCTGTTCCATCTCCCGATCGTAAGCCCCAATAATTCCATTGTGCTGTTCCAGTCCAGTACAATCTAAATTAAAAGGGATTAGGGATTTTAAATTGCCAAACCGCTTCTGGAAATTCTTCCAGATGAAGTCTTCAAAAACTAATCCAAATTTCCTTCCAGTAGTCTTCCAGCAGCCTTCCAAACAAGTTCTGCCGTGGAGCTTCCTAAAACCATGAAGTTTCATTTGGTTATCATTCTTACCTTATCCTGCGTCTACGGTAAGCTGGAATCTTGGAAAATTAGTAAAGCGTCCCAGACACAAAAATCGTTTCGCTGAAATCAAAGTTTCTAATTTGCAATAATATTCCATAATTTTCAGCCACTGGAGTAAGCGGCCACGACCATGAGGACAGGAGGCGACAAGTCGCAGCTCAACCTGCTGCTGTCACTGCTTCCCCCTCTGAAGCTCTCATGCAGCTTAAGTTGCTCACATACCAAGCAAAACTGAAAGCCAAGGAAGACAAGAAGAAAGCAAAGGCTGATAAGAAAGCCCAGAAAGATGCTGCTTTCACTGCCTACATGACTGCCATCAGTCAAGGAGCCTTGGGCGCAGCACCTCTCTCCGGCGCGGCTCCAGCTCCAGCCCCCGCTGGAGGCGTTGCGCCAGCCCCCGCTGCAGGTGGCGCACTAGCTCCAGCACCCGCCGCTGTCGTTCCCCCAATGCCAATGCTCCCAGCCATGGGTCTCTGGAAAAAGTCCTTCCTCCTGTCACAGATCATGGCAGCAGCATCCGCCCAAAATGCCCAAATTGCTGCAGCCGCCGCTGCGGCAGCAACATCCACAACCGCCGCACCGACTACCGTAGCAGCTTTAACGGAAGACGACGACGACGACGATGAGGATGAAACCATCAATGAGATCGTGAAGCGCTACGCGCCTATCTTGCGGAAGAAATTTTACGGAGACCGGAAATACGGCAACGAGGACGACAGTGAGGAGGATGAAAACGAAGAAGAACAGGAAGAGGATGAGAACCAAGAAGATGCTGAAAATGATGAGGATGAAGATGAAGACCCTGCAAGCTACCAATCAGGATCCTTCAACAAGTTTGGCACAGGACCTGCAGGCTCTCCCAATGGCGTTGGATATGAAGATGCCAAAGTGAACCAAGCTGGATGTAGCGGAAGTCACATCCACATCTGTAGTGGGACCACGGTCTATCTCACAAATCCAGATGAGGCCACGAATCAAAATCCCCTTCTGGAAAATCCAGAATTAAAGCCATTCCAGGCTGAAGATGAGAAAGATGATGAGGATGAAGAAGTTGCCAAACCTGCCGTAAGAAACAGAAAAATCAATAATGAATTTAACCATGATTTTGCGAATTGAATCGTCACCTCCAACATTTATTTTGATTTAGAAATTTGGCAAGAAACACGCTCACCACCACCGCCAGTAACAGGGAAATCTATCTAAAACACGTCTAATCTGGAGTAAACCCCGCATAATGCATACTTTTGTTTAATTAATCCAAAAACTACATTCCCAATTAATAAAACTATAAATTACATGCCTTAAATTCAAAAACACCCAAGTACTGGAAAACGTTATTTGGGTTAATAAGAAGAATCATTCATAAATGCGTCTTCTATAAAACTGAGGACATTTTGATTTGTCATTGTAGAAAACTTTTCCAGTAAAAATAATCTACTTTTAGAATGGTCTAATAATTGGACATTTTCACTCAGGAAGCCCCATGACGAACCCTGGAAGATGCAATGGAACAGATTCCAACAGGTAATTGCTGCCATCCGACAGGGCCTAACTCACAGTCAGCACACGCCAAGTACTTGACATTATCCACGGTTTTGGAGAACCCGACATTCTCAAATTGAAAAGGATCCTTGACTTGAAAGCACTCTGTGATCAGATCAGTTTCCACTTCTGTAGAATCTTTCTTCTGGGCCATCTTTGGCAACTTCTGAGAATATAAAAAATTTACTTGGGAAATTAATCCAAAACTCCTGAATTCAACATGGCGTTTGCAAGCTTGGGTACAACTTACCAATTCACATTTGGCGTAGCTCCCAGCACTGGAAAGGAGAATTTTAGAAGAACAGTTGATACAGAATAAATCCTCCTTGTTTTTGCCGTCCAGAACCAAATCCCCCTCCATAACTAACTAATATAATCCGCTTATACCACGATTAATGAACGAGAAATGAGATGAGTGCAAACAGCAGCTGTAGCAGTAGCAGTAAATAATCCAAAATCTGTTTGCTAAGCCTTCCGTTTTCTTCAGTGTTCAGTCAAATCAGCTTCTGGACGACGGACGGGGACGCGGGATCGAGATGACCTCGACTAGTCTGTAAAACAAAATAAAGTGGACATTTTATAAGTTCCTTATTTATGCCTGCCTTGGAATTTGGGGATAAAGGATTTTACTTTTTAGCGTCCTGAATTCAACTCATATGAAATGGATGGAACGAATAAATCTGAAATTTAACAAAAGGCGATATGGTGCACCAATTGATTACAATTAATAATTACTATTACTCCACTAATGTGATGTGATGTGATCTTCTACCTTGCGTGCTCCAAGGCAAGGCAAGGATGAATAATTTTAATTCAATTCAATTGAAATTGAAATGATTTTGCCGAAATTTAATTTGTGTTGGCAAGTATGCCTGTCACTTAACGCTCCATTTTCCCGCCGGTAGTAGTGCAGGTTAGGTGTGGGCAATAAAGGAAAAACGTACCTCTCAATTACGAGAAGTGTCACCCTTAAAATGAATTGTCTAACAGGATTAAATTATGCTGATCTTTATTGAATTTCCAATTTAAATTAGTTCACAAAAATTGTTCCGAAGTAATAAAGAAAGAGCTCAAGTCCCACGTTACGTTGTCACATTCAAAATTCAACAGAATCTGCCCAGCTCTGTAATGCCATCGCAAGGTTTGGGGGATCTGTTTATCTTTATCAAAAAATATAAAGAAAAGAAGTTTGGAATTTATAATTTAATTTAATTTATAATTCAATTAATTGTTTGTTCCAAGTCGAACACTTTACGGACTTAATTCAACCAAAGGAAAAGTTTCCAGACAGGACGATGAGCTCAGGGTTTATTACCGAAGCTGAAATTCAGGAAAAACGGCGAGTTCGTCAGGAACAATGGGAAAAGGTTCGGAAACCGGAAGAACCAGCAGGTAATAAACAAAAATGGATTGACGGTTAGTTAGTAGATTGATTATTCGTGTAAACTAACGAATTGATTTGTCATGTGCCATTTAGAAGTTCCAGAAGAACCTGTTGACACACGCTCCCTTTATGACCGCCTGAAAGAACAGAAGGATAGGAAGCAAGAAGAATTTGAAGAGTCAAAGAAATTGAGTACGTGCTTCTCAATCTGTTTGAACCCTTGAATAATCAATGATGACGATGTTTATTACTTCCAGAAAATCTGGTGAAGACTTTGGACGACGAAGAAGTTCAGTTCCTTGACTTTGTTGAGGAAGCACGCCAAGAGGAGGAGAAACGGAAGCGCCTTGAAGAAGCCAAAGAACTCTCTGAATTCCGAAGTGCAGTTTCGGAACTTCGGGAAAAAGAGATAGAGAAGGCAATTCATCAGGAAATTAAAGCCGTTGATGTCAAGAAATCCAAACCAGCCAATGATGTGCCTTCCATTGGAATTAAGAAAACGTCACAAAGTCAATTACTAGCGGGATTAGTGAAGCGAAAGAGTGTCACCACCACCACGACAGGATCTCCACCAGCCAAGCAGTTAAAGTCAGGTAAGGAACTTCTACTGAATCATTTACTCCTGGAACGCACGCGGTACTCGAACATTAATTAATCTCAACTTCTTTACTCCAGCTAATCCTGAGACTGAGAATCCTTCAAATGTCACCACTGATCCTAGTACTACTCCCGTTCCATCAAACACGATCATCGAGAGTGTTCCAGACAAAGGGAGTTTGGTGTGCATCGGGATTCTTCCAGGACTAGCTTGCTACGATGACTCGAGTGATGATGATGATGATGAGGACCCAATCAGTTCCACGGCAATTAGCAGTGGGAAAGGTGAGCTGAGGGACTTGTGCGGAAGAAAGTTGGAATTCATAGAGGATAAGAAAAAGTCTCACTAAATTAATTGAATGTTCAATTCAGTTTAACGGGGAGGAGACAAATTCGTCATTCGTCCTTCCCGTTCTGCACCAACCCAACAGCCTCTAATTAATTAAACTTTTAAATCTTTTTACTTCCAATTCCTCGGGCAGTGAAGTATTCTATTTACAATCAAGAATTTCATTTACTACGATTTGACTTTGAAGGAAGCGAAATGGACTAAACTCCTGGAGGTGGACAAGCGGGAAAGGGCGTGACCTTTATGTTCAGTGGTGGTGCTCATCCGGGTCTGGCTTCCCGTATTTCTTCTCCCACATGGCTATGTACTCCTTCTTCCTCTCCTCCCGTCGTGCAAAGTAGTCCGGGTATTGAGCCTTTTCTTCGGGATGCCAAAAGTCGAGTACCCAATCCGGTGACCTATGGAATAAAATAAAATGACCAGTGAGTGAAAAATAACAGTGTGACCGTGACCACTGGCCTCTAGAAATTCCAAAGTTCTTACTTGACTTCTCGCTCATAAGCAACTCCTCCGGGGGAAGTCGGAACTGAAAAATCAACAACAATTTGGTCAGAGCTTAAGATTATTGACAACAGAACCTAAGCAATTTCCTCCAGACGTGACACGTACATTTGGTAGGTTGATAATGTTGACTTCTGAAGAGTTCTTCTTCTCCCAATTCCAAAAGTTCCTTTGCTTTTCTCATGTCCAATTCATTCCGATTTTCTTCAAAGCGCTTCCTCAGGAGGACCGCATGATAGCGAAAAATGTGTCTGAAAAATTAACATAAAAAGTTTGAGTATCATTTGCCTCTTGCCAATTTCCCTTCCGTGAATTTGAATCGCAAGCGTGTGTTCGAAAGAGTACCTTGTAGAGTCGAAAAAAAATGTGGAAACAAAAGGCAATTAAGAAAACGATGATCTTAGGATGCCATGTGTAAGGTCGGACATGTAAAATCCAATTGGGTTTTGACAATGCTGAGTAAATCCTTCGTCCCTTTCCCGTAATTCGGAATCTGACTTTATTACTTGGACTACTTTAGTTTAATCAAGAACAAAAAAGAACACTCACTTTTGGGTTCATTTTCATTTGGGAGATTTCACACACATGAAAATGTAAGAAAAAAAAATCGAGAGGAAGGAACCTTCCTCTCGATTTTTAGCTTTGGAATGTGTGAATGACTTTGAGAAAATAAACCTAGATTCACAGGCGCATCAAAAAGTGTTCATCCTCTTTTAGGAAATTAACAGACAAATCTGCACAACAGGCTATGATTCTTAACTATGATAATCGCTCAGTCTATGGATTGTTGGATTGGGTTAAGGAGTTAAAAGACCTTGACAGTGACACTTTGTCCTATTTTCCTATTCTCCCTTTCCCTGGGAAATCCTTTGAGATATGGCAATGTGAACTATTTGGAGGAAAATTCGCATAAACAATCAATCCTTTATGATTGGGGGAGGAAGCACAAGGGTAAACAAGACAAGCTTGCATGAGATGCATTTCTGAATAATATGAAAATAATTAAGTTTCGAGGATTGAGTTCATCCTGAATTTAGGACTCGACGATTAAACATTCAGGATACACTGCTGTTTCCTAACGATTATCATCCATCAGCATCACCCGGATCCCGTCTCAAGCATCCATCTTCACGCTTTCCTTTCTTTTCACTTTATCTCTGCAATTTAACTAATTTGTCCCTCCTTAATAAGGACTCGGACTCTACGTGGGCCAAATCTCATTCATTGTCCTCCTCCAATCAACAACCCAAAACGGATCCTCCCTGTGTCACTTCCTGCAGAAGTTTATAAAGATTCATTGAATGTCATCTTGGTCCTCAATCTCAATAATTCTCACGCCGGACACGACATCATCAACCACCGGTAGCGCCGTTCCCAAGTATTTCCTAAGGACAAATGAAAAGAACGCCTCAGTTGAAAGGATCCGCGCAGCATCCTATTGATCCAATCATTTTAGTAAAGTGACCGGTTGTGTGTAATTTCTAAAAATGCAGCTGAAATGCTGGGGATTCTGGACAAGTCTCAATCCAAAGCTTAGCCGAAACGGGCAATGGACTTGGTTCATCTCCCTTGTGATAATTTCTGGAATCACAGCCCTCCCTGTCCCAAATCCAAAACCCTTCCTACTCGTCAATAGAGGTGAAATTAATATTCACGACAGTGTTCAGAGAGTTGGCCATTCCAATTACAAATCCAATGGAGGAAGAGTCCGGTATTGGAACTTGGGACTTGCAGACACTGAAATGTCACCAAGACAAGGAAAAGCACTAACTTCTGACCAAGATGAAGATCCAAGGAGATTTTCAAATAGAATAATCATGAGTGCTGACAGCATCCCAACTTATTCCCAGGACAATTCGATTCTCAGAAGAGATTCTGGATTTCAACCGTCACTATATCCTGTACAAAATCTAGAAAATCCTCAAGCAAATCCGCAACAGAAACCTGACCAGCAAGTCCAGAATTACCAACAACAGCAGATCCCACCAGCCTCATCTGCTGGAGGAGGTTACTCCAATACACAACATCAAGTCACATACCAAAATCCTTCCCCGTCTACAGCCTATGGACCCCAAAGTGGAGGTCAGCACTCACAGCAACAGCCGCAGCATCAATTCCAAGGGCCTCAGAGAAATACACTAAAGAAATTCATTAGTGGAATCAAAGGAAAAGTTAGCAAGGCAATCAAAACTGTTAAAAACGCATTCAAATCAATCATCTTCAAAAAATCACGACGCCATCCGGTTCAAAAGGATGTGGGCATCGGATATAATCGAAGAAACAATCTCTTTGGGGTAGATTTCTGGAATTTAGACTCTCCGTTGGGAAGGCTCTATCGCTGGTTCAACAACAATCCCCTAGTTTAACAAAGAATTAAATTTTTAACTTATTTATAATTTCTTACAAGAGGGGGAAAACTCTTAACTTTGAGCGGTAGGTAGGTAGAACCTCATCCTAATCCCAATCTGTCAATAAAATGGAGATCCTTTTCCACGTTCTCCCCATCACCTTCATGGTCGGGACTGACTGGACTGAACATAAAAAAATGAAAGTAAATCCGATCTGGCGAGGGCGACTGTCGAGTCCCTGGGAATCCATTTCCGTTGTGCAATTTGTACAAGACCAAAACATTCTGGCGCTACCGCTTATTTTCCTGATTTTTTTTTTCAGAACTCGAGACAGATAAGATACCGCTTACACTTTAAACATCATTAGTTTGTAAGTATGAATCTCTACTTACTGTTCCTTTTTTTATGCCTTCGAACCGGGGTGAGCAGCTCAGCTGCTCAGCATGTAATCACTATAATGAATAGTTTAATGATTCTAAATACCTTTCGTTAGTCCAACTTTCGGCGTTCCTTGCAGCTCTTTTGTACAAACTGCATACTTTCTGAGAATGGCTGATCAGCTGTGTTTTCAAATAGGACATTTTCTTTAGGATGGTGGGTCAACGCGAACGAGAGTTGTTAAGTGAATGATCCTATTTTCATAACCACTTCCACAGAGGCTCCTGACTCCAGCGAGCGGAGGAAGGACAATGCGTCGGCTGTTTGTTATTCAATTAAAATAATTAATTGATTTGCAGTTACATTAACACTCAAAAATTAAATGAAAACAACAGATGACCACTTTTGAAATTCCTTCACACTTCCCGCCAACATAAAATTTCAAATGAGTTTGAATCTTGGGGCGCCAAGAAAAAGTTTTGTTTTGTTTACTTCTTTTTATCCTTCGCCATCTGCATCTATCTATCTGCTACGTTCCAAGTCACCGTACTTTCACTTCAGGTCCAGGTCAGAGGTCAGCAGCCCTGTCGGTGTCCATGTCATATCGTGGACGAAAAAAAGCAAAGGAAGGACATTGGTACGTCGGATTGTTAAGTGTTTGTGTTCGGTTGGTTCTTTCGTTGATTTGCTGTTTTCTTTCTTATCCAATTCAGAATTCACATAAGTCAGAATGGAGAATTTAGGAGAATTCTTTGATCAAATGGAACAGCAATTAGGAGCTATTCCTGGAAATATCCTGAGGAAGGACTACGTTCCCATTTTCTTGGTTGGCACTATGCGAAAACGATTGGAGTCTGCAAATGATGAAAACGAAGCCTCCTCTTCCCTACTATTTGGAGCCCAAAGCCAACGGTCTTCCAAGAAAGGAACTCATGCTCAAGAATTAGAAGAAACATTCCTAATTGAAGGAAAGGCTTTGAAGGAATTCATCAAGAAGTTGCTCATTTTCGCCAACTTCCTTAGGACGACGCCTTCGATCGGGCTAAATGAAACGGAACTAACTAAGCAATTTTGCAGTCAGGTAGCTGCTGAAATTTAAATCGATTGAAAGTTATAAATGTTGTGAAGCATTTTTTATGTACAGATCGAATATCCGCCGTTGGAATTGCTCTGGCTAGTGGGATGCAGCAAGTATAAACTTTTTGGCTTAAGTTCATATTTGATGAGGTAGGTTAAGTAAGACAAAGGACAATTATTTATATTTCAAGAATAAGGCTCTGATTTCTGCTCTGTTTTGATTGTCATCAGCCTCAAATCCGATTGGGAAAGAGATTTTTTTATGAAGCAAGTGGTGGCATTTTGCTTCTCATCTAATTTATTCCAAGACAGCAAGAGCCGGAAGGGTAGCAAGATGCTCAATGATTTCCTACCAGAAATAATCTTAGCCGCTTACTGCAATCCAGAATCAACTGAACAACTGGTTTGTCTTAAGCAAACTGCTGACGAGATCCTATCAGAAATTACTCGGAGGCTGGTTTCGTCTGATCCTTTTCTACGGTCGAATCGGCAGTTATTGCTCGCGATATTTCAAGGCGGTAACCACTAAAAGGAGTTTATTTCAAAGCACAGGGAGAAAGATTCTGAATTTCTGTTTACTTTTTTTCAGTTCCCCTTCCAAATTCCATCAAGAAGAAGTACAGTCTAAAGCAGTTGCAACAAATTCTTTGTGAGCCTACAGGCTCAACCCAGGCTGACGTTCTGCGATTGCAGGAAACATTTGCGAGGCCAATGGACATTGAATCCCCAGGAAAATGGGAAGTGATATCTTCGGTAATTTACAAACCTTCATCAAGCCTTCAAACCATCTTCCACCTGAACTGATGACGAGTTGAAATCCTTATAATTTTCCAGTTAATCAGTGAACCGCTGGAGTTGAAGGGGGAAGTCCTGAGGATGGCTGAGCTTCACATCAAGGATGGGACCATCAATTGGGAATGTCTCCTCCTCCTCATCTCGGTGGCAAAAGTGGAGGAAGAACATTATTCATCATCCACCCTTTTCCATTTGCTCAAAGAAATTATCCGTGATCTCCTCTGTTCCGGATTGACTGAGAAGAAGGAACTGGAAGTACTGGGAGCTTTCATTCTGGCTCGGCACTGCTGCCTAATTTCTCCTCAAAATTTTGAGCGATATGAGAAATGGTATGTCGGAGTTTTTGGAAATGAAGCTACAAGTCCTGCCAAGACACCCGATGCATTCACCTTCCTCGCTTCTGTTCTTTGCGACTGCGTTCCAAACGAACCTGTCTGCTTCCTTCAAGTCCATGCCACGTACTGGCCATGGGTTCCTGCCGGCATGAGGTCGATTTGGAGCGATTACGTGAACTTGTCCAAAGCCCGAATTTCAGAGTACAACGAAATTGAGGAAGCAATGGAGTATGAACCAAATCCAAACAATCCCGTAAGCACAACTGCTCAACCCAATAATCGCTCTTCATCTTCTTGTGCCCAATCTTATCAAAAACTTCCTTGATTTTCAGATCCAACATGACATCGAGAGGATTTTGAAGTCATTTGACTCACGTCAGAAAATACCTGAAGCGATATCAGAAATGTTGATGTTTCGCAAGCCTTACTACTACGAGCAATTTCTGCCCGCCTTATTGCGAAAACCGTAAGTGCCACACGATTCTTAACATCTCCTGGTTTAACCTCACCCAGTTGCCCTGTTGAATTCAAATTGTTCTGTATTAATTAGCTACGGGGTTCCATTGTCAGATGGAAGACTTCGACTCATTGAAGCTCTCAATGCCTCTCAAAAGATACCTCAGGAATTATATTCAACCTACAAGGAAAATACGACGTAAACAAGGCGAGTTGAGATTTGAATCGTGGATTTTATATTTTCTCTTTGAGTCTCTTTAAAAATAGAAATAGGACTAGAGAATTAATTTGATTCTTTCACTGATTAATTCAAGTTTAAACTGTAATCATAAATCAGTGAGAATTCTGGAAAAACTTGTCTGCTCCACAGGCTGGCATTCGAGATTGATGAAAATTAGATTTAAGGGAATGTAAAGAAAATACCATAAAATTGGCCCAAATTACCAAGAAATAATTCCGAATACAGAGGCGGGGCATCATCCAGTGTCGGATGTTGATGAGAGTTGGATGTTGGAATTGGAATTGCCTGTGCCCCCGGTAGGAATGCTGGGGAGTTCCTCTTCATCATCAGCCTCTGCAAGGAAAGCTTCCAAATGCCTGGTACTTCTCACATCTTCCTCAAGTTCAATTTCTTCAAGCGTTGGAGTTGTTACTTTTTCGTCTTTCGGGTCTTGCAAGGGAACAAATTAAGTTAAGTTTTTAACGAGTTTGCTGGGAAGAAGTTAATCGTATACTTACGCGTGACAAGACTTCCTTCTTTGTATTGCTCAATGTCCTTCTCGAATGCTTCTTGAAAATAAGCCTGTCTCATCTTTATTTCTGATGATTTCCGTTTTTCGTACTCTTTGATTTTGACAAAATGCTCGTTGGTCAGTTTGACTGCAAAAATGAGGAAAGGTTTACAATTTTGCATTCTTCAATGTTACCATTTTACCTTACCTTTCAAATCATCCAGCTCATCCTCCCGTTTTTTTCGGTAAAGTGCCAATTGGAAGCGATGCTCCAGCTCCTTTTCCCGTAACTCAATGGTCTCAATCATATTTTCCAATTGGAGTATGGCTTCTTCCGTTTCATCAAAGGCACATTGAACATTCACTAAACCAAAAAAAAATGTTCAAGATCTTTGGAAGGAATTTAGCCAATTAGTATAAATCCATTTAAAATATACGTACGAATGAGGTCTGACACTTCCTGTACACCATGTACAATCTTGGGAATTACAGCAAGCGCGGCAGATAGTTGCCCCATTTTCTCCCATTGTTGATCGTAGTTTCGATGTAGCTTAGTAATCATAACTGCTGCTCCCTAAAATACGTATAATCGAAATCAAGAATGGAACCCGACGCAAAATCAGAAATCAAATAACACACACACCTGAGCAGCAGCTGCCGATTCTTCAGTTTTATGGTGCATTTCCCTCCAACATCTTTGATAGTACTCTAACAACTCCATCCCAGCCTCTAAATTAACGGTTGAACCAACGCCCATTGCTGTTGAGGCTTGTAGAGCCCTTGAGTCGTCGGATATCCTTCGAATACCATGTCGATCAATTTTGAGGCTTTTAAGACTGAAAAGAATAGTAATAAATAAAGAGTAATTTAGCATTCAAGTGAAATCAGAATAATTTATTCCGGACTTGGACAATCATCGTCAATCTGCCTCCACAACCAAGTCAATTACCAGCGACAGCAGCGAGCGACTTCCCTTACCTGCTTGTAATTTCTTCCTGAACATTATGAAACTTTTCCCGTAAGGTGGAGAACATGGCAAAACCATAGACACTAGCAGTGATTACCGAGGTACTTATCTCCCGATCCGAGTCCGAGTTGAGCTGTCGCTTTCGCTTCACGTCGATAACTTGTTGACACCTAGAACGAAAAATTAGGATGTGCGCTTAATTGAATTGAAATTTCGTCGGTGGAGAAAACCCTTACCGAAAAATACGGATATGTTATGATGAATTCCTACAAACCAAAAGCAGCAGCAGAGGAGCTACGGTCAATCAGCTGTTATAATTTGTTTGTTATATTTTTCACGCTTGAAAAATATGCTTATCAATATTACGGCTTGACTCAAGGTCATTCTACGCTTTATTCATAAATTCACATGTAGCAGATGTGGGCAGAGCAAACGATTCAGCAGTCGCTCGGAACGCATGTGAGCAGCATCCGAACTACGTTGCCCTCAGTGCTGAAGCAGAACTGCGTCTCATTAATCAGCTATGATCGTTCATCGATTGATTAACTCATCTTTAGTGGATGTCCATCTATGTATTGGTACTAACCCATGAGACTTTAAAAAGTAAAGATTTCATTATGTGTTCCGTCTCCGTGTGCTGTGTGGTGGTGGTGTCTGTCGTGTAGGCGGGGCCAAGGATGTGATACGAATGTGTACGATGTTAGCCTTGTCCTTTTATTACCACGGACCCCATTCCCCTCGTCTGGTCATAAGAAGGAGGCCACAGTTACCCATCCAAGGTTTCACATAAATTAGTAATTACTCGATTTCACTTCCTTGATAATTCGTCCACCAAAGTAGATATCAAATTTAACTATAATGTTTGAAATTCTTCGTCAACGATCTCATAATAAGTTTTGGCAGTTCCAATTACAATAGCTTTCGTGTGTATAATTAAATTACTAAAAAAATGCTTGTCCAAATTATAATTTTCATTGACACAAAAATCAAAAGCGATTCATCATTTATCATTTACTCAAAGTTTTCATTTTCATTCAATTTTGAGTCACTAACACCAATACTCAAGGTTTGATCTAGGTTTTTCTATGTTATGCCACAGCGTCCAATTTTGTGTCGCGCTTCTGCAGAGAAAAATGGGTTCTCAAATAGAGTTGTTTTCTGGACAAAACCTGTAAAATAGAAATGTTAAGCCAAATATATACTGTAACTGCATCATACGCTCTTCAACCGAAGAATCGAATAATTTGACAATCGAACTTATTTTTATAATTGCTGAAACTATTTACGACCCTTTAGACTAAATGATATTTAAATTGGTATTTTCGAAATATTTCAAAATGATCTCTCATTTTAGAAGAATAAACTTAACCTGCGAACTAGAAAGTCTAGAAACCACTGATCGTGCACATTACAAGCAATTATTTTAAAAAAATCTGATTCAAATGGAAGTTTTCAAATTGTGCCGTAGTATTAAATTAATTATATTTAAGTGAAACTCTGGTACCGACCAAGTAGAAATAGAGATGAGTGACCATATGGCATTTAATAAAAGTTAATCTGGGTGAGGTCCTTGACATGTCTGAGTCCGAGGTTTGCTCTTCCGTCTGTTTTCCTCGTTCTCAAAACCTAAGCTATGAGTGGTGGCAGTGAGTACGCAAGTGCCGATAGACAAGATACAAAGATACACAGGAATAATTCGCATCGCTCGCTCTCTCTCTCTCCCTTCAATTTCCTTGGAAAAAGTGTGATCTCTCAAATTAGAAAATTAGGAAAGGTTCAAATGGGGGACACAATAGGAAATTAGAATTGTTACCAAAGTGAAATCTACAACACTCCGACTTGAGTTGTCGCACTTTTCAAATTCAATAATCGACGAAAGTTATTCAACAAATTCCTCCACACCTCGTGCTTATTTTTATCCTCCATTTCTTCATTCCTTGATGCGTCGTATGTCCACTGTTTTCAACCATTTAAAGTTAAGATACTACCCCTTGAGTATCCCCGTCTCTTGCCGTTACTGGCTGGAATCTTAAATTCAATTGGAGAGGGACGAAATGGCCCAATCAAACCAAGGTCAGCAGGCACCTAGTTCTCGTGCTCCCTCCCCACCGCCTGCTCAAGGTTCTGGTCCTGGAGGACCTGATGCTCCGACTCCGGTCGCTGAAAACTGGTGTTACACTCAGGTAGTGCTCTTAGCCTTGTCATTTTAGATAAGTAAAGAGGTCAGGTTACCGTTTAGAACTTTATGATCCCTCAGATGTCAACCATTATTTGCGTTTCTGCGCTATTTTGAGAATTGAGAATAATGAAGTTAAATCAGCTTGGATTTTAAGTTCGTTTGTCGTTTCGCTTATCAGCTAATCATATCCTGGCGGGCGGGGCCATGCGTACTCGACCCCTCGGCATCTTTAAGAGGGTTCAGCTGAGGTGCTTTGCCAGCCATAGAATATGTACTAGACGTTAACGGGCGACCAAGTGCACGCTCAACATTAACCTAACCTAACCAAACGAGAAGAGAAATGTATTGCCCATAGTACAAAAAAGTACAAGCCGAGCGTGCACTTGGTCGCCCGTTAACGTTTACTGAATATGTTGCAGTTGCTCTTCAGTTTCATTAAGCACGCTGAGTCGTTAGCAATGTAATTTATTTTCTGATAAAATGTGATTTACTCAAAGTGTGATGATGGGAAATAAAATGGGAAAGGTTTTAGTAACTACAACTGCAGTTAGCACGGTTAGTTTGTGTGCCTGCTGTTAAAAGGAAGCGTGATGGATTTTTAATTGATTCTCCTTTTTATATCCTTTCAGGTGAAAGTTGTGAAATTCAGCTACATGTGGACCATCAACAATTTTTCATTCTGTCGGGAAGAAATGGGCGAAGTACTGAAATCCAGTACTTTTTCCGCTGGCGCCAATGACAAACTCAAGTGGTGTTTGCGTGTCAACCCCAAAGGATTAGATGAAGAATCCAAAGACTATTTAAGCCTATATTTATTGTTAGTCAGCTGCAACAAATCCGAGGTTCGGGCCAAGTTCAAATTCAGTATTTTGAATGCAAAACGAGAGGAAACAAAAGCAATGGGTAAGTTTTCGCATCGTTCCCGGTTATTTATTCATTGAATCATTGGTGACCATTTTTCTTTTCTCTTTGCAGAGTCTCAGCGAGCCTACCGATTTGTACAAGGGAAAGATTGGGGTTTCAAAAAGTTCATACGCCGGGACTTTCTGTTGGATGAAGCCAACGGACTCTTACCAGATGACAAGCTGACCATATTCTGTGAAGTGAGCGTTGTAGCTGACAGTGTCAACATTAGCGGACAATCAAATGCAATACAATTCAAAGTGCCAGAATGTCGACTCAGTGAGGATTTTGGTGCTCTGTTCGAAAGTCAAAGATTTAGTGATGTTACCTTATCCGTCGGAGGTTAGTTTCACTTTAATCACAATTTATCACCTCAATTTCTAGTGATGGGAAACTTCCGTTTTCCTTTAATCAATTTCTGATTGGCAATTAAGTCCAATCAGGGGCAGTTGGCCTTCGCAAACCCATTGAAATAGAATGCTATTTCCTTGAATTTATGAAAAGCTAAATTGTCCTTATTATGCTTTCCGCAGGCACTGAGTTTGAAGCTCACAAAGCAGTTCTTGCCGCACGGTCTCCCGTCTTCGCCGCCATGTTTGAACATGAAATGGAGGAACGGAAAAAGAATCGAGTAGAAATAACGGACGTTGATGTTGAAGTACTCCGAGAAATGTTACGATTCATTTATACTGGGAAGAGTAACGCCCTTGATAAAATGGCGGATGACTTGTTAGCGGCAGCAGATAAGTAAGCTAATGATCCCCTAATAGCACATCCCACTAATAACGTTATGCCTCATCATGTTTACTACTTATTTTTATTACCCCATTTGTAGGTATGCCCTCGAGCGTTTGAAAGTGATGTGCGAGGAGAGTCTCTGTACGGGACTCCAAATTGACACTGCAAGTGATGTATTGATTCTAGCAGGTAAGTATTCCAGATCGCGTACAAAAGCACCCATCAAACATTGTTTTTCATGAATGGGATTAGAAATCAAGGCAAATTGGATTTTGTTTCTTATTTGCAGATCTCCATTCCGCCGATCAACTCAAAGCCCAGGCCATAGACTTTATCAACATTCACGCAACGGAAGTTATGGACACGGTCGGCTGGAAGTCGATGGTTCGTAACCACTTTTCCAGCACTTCCCAGCCCAACCTCACTAACATGTTGCTAACTTTTTTTCTTTATAATTTTCCACAGGTTCATTCTCATCCCCACTTAATTGCGGAAGCATTTAGAGCCTTGGCAACTCAGCAAATCCCACCAATTGGCCCACCACGGAAAAGGATTAAAACCAATTAGAATTCCATTGGTTGAATCCTCCTGCGTAGGTGACATGGAGGTCGTCATCATCAGGTGACATCAGGAACTTCGAAATAAACTAGCATAGCGTATATACATTTCGTTATATCTGCCTAATAAGCAAACGTATTCTCTCTCTCTGTGTTGTTTTGTAAAGTATTCAATTACCACTTATAAAGGTTACACAATACCAATCTTATACACTGCTAGACACAAAGTTTCTCATCAATCCTCCTCCTCCTCTGACATTTGGTCAGAGGAGAGGTCTGGGATCCCCTAGTTTCATCAAGCAGAAGAGCGACGAACGACGTTCCTAAATAAAATGTACGTAATCTTTACTTATCATTCTTTTCCCAAACTTTTATATTCTTCTGTTGATATTTTGTGTAACCAAAAGTTTAATTTTTTGGAACTCGTAGAAGTTTAATGTCCACCTCCTTCTGATTTCGTGCTCCAAGTTAATTAAAAGCAAGGGAGGAATTAGTTACGCATATGCGCTTCTACTGGGGAAGGGAACTTCCTTTCATCTCATGATTGCTCCGTGGACGCCTTTCTCTACAACCTTTGCCCTTTTGCAATTCAAAGAAAGTTTGAATAGAAAGAAAGTAAAGAGAAAGGAGCGGAAGGAGGAAAAGAAAACGTAGCGTCCTATTCGACTTTTTATGTCCTCAGTAGCTCTGTGACTCGGCGGCGGGGCTCTTTATTCCCACCCATCACCCAGTCTTATGTGGTGGCAGTTGGATGGTGGAAGATTACAACTTTCCAATTACTCCAGCGTCTTCTTCTTCCTTCCAAAGCATTTGTAGATGGGGACTATGGTAGGAATACTCTCATCAGACAAAGCGGAAATGAAAGAACGCCTGGTTCCTCCAATCATCATCCCCAAGTAAGCTCTGCCCAAATCCTGAACTTCGAATCAAGGGAAACTGGATTTCATTACATCCGACTCCTTTTTATCTCCCAACAGATCGAACCAACATCCAGTCCGATCATCCTAATCATAAATTCTGCTCACAGCAACAACCGTGCTGGGGCACTCACGCGGCGGTGGGGTTGAGGAATCTACACTTTACCCCTTCCGGAATTGGAAATCAAATCCTCCAGTAATTTGCTCCCTGGAAATAATGAAATCGTCGTATGACATGGACCTGGAGAAAGCAAGTACACGTGACGGATCGCATCGCCTCGTGCCACCGCCTCCGCGGTCGAATCACACTTTCCTTGGAATAATTCTGGAGTTATGATTTTAATTTTGGTCAACAGGGAACAATTTCCAGAAATGGATCCAGGATTTGCAGACTCCAACTTATCCTTTCAATTCCCTCATGGCGGACTTCCCATCCGTGTAGACTCGAAGGAGGAATTTCCCCAGGAATCCACCCATGGCCCCACCAAATGCTGGGATCAGCAAGTAGCGATCTTTTGGAAGCTTTTGAAGCTCAAAAGTTTCACGCATGTCTTCCGGAACTGGCATTGTCGCCTGTTCCAGCAACCTCATCTCCACTGCGTGTGGTCCAAATCGTCTTTTGAGCACATTCTCGTCCGTGGTCTTAATCTGTCACCAATGAAATCAAGCCAAGTCAAGGTCAAGGTACTCCGTGGCTTGATTAGGTAAAATGCTCCTTACTCTGAAGATGACAGCGAAGAATTTGCCAGCCAGCGTATCCTTGCCTGTTAGGCGAATTGCCTTGTTGAACAGCGAAATTATGCAATCCACCAACGGTTCCTTGTTCTGATTAATTGTCAAGTCCAGTAAGTATTGCGGATTTTTAAACACTTCCGCTGGATAGAGATGAAGAAGTTGGAAAGGTTCAAACGAAGTAGTTGTACTGCCCTACCTAGATTTTCAGCTCCAGCTCCTGGCCAGTCTCCAGCAAACTCGTGATTGGTCCAGAGCGTTGGTGTCACTCCGTCTGCAATGAGCTCTTTGGCAAGGCGTTCCGGAAGGTTGTTAATGGAAATCAAATCAAAGTTCTTTATAACGTCTTGGTAAGTCATCCAAAACTCGCCGTCGCCTTTTTTCAGATTCAGTGCTCCAATTTTCTTTTCGTCAAAAGATTTCCATTCCGGTGACCTTGCGGGGGGAAATAATTCGATTCCAGGAAATGGCTAGGATTATTCAGTGCCTAAGTTGAGTATGACCAATTACCCATCCGACCAGGGTCCATTCCACTCAAACTCCGTTCCCCATGGGTTCCTAACCCGGACGAGGAGCAAGTTTCGGTCTTGGTAAGGGACTTGGCCCAACCCCGTCACTGAGTAGGCGTGGCCCTTGGCCAAACCGTTCTCCATCTTAATTTCACCTGCCCCAACTGCCCCAGCCTAGAACACAAAAGTGACCTTCAATATCCTCTGCCACCGTTTCGCTACGTCCTGTGACCTCTTACAGTGTCGCTCGTGCCAATGCAGATTCCGAGCCCAATCAAGCTTCCCCTTTCGTAAGAATCTGCCAAAAATTCCAGGATTTGTTTGGGTGAGTCCGATGTGGGAGCTCGGAGCGTCCTGGTGGCACAGATCCCACCAGTCAAATCCACCAAAGCATCGCCGATCATACCAAATTGGAGCATGGTATAGGAACCGTACAATCTAGAACCCAAGCTCAAGTTCAAATTTCCGAAAAGAGAGGTCAGGCACGCTGTGCGTTAGACCTTACTTTGCATAAGCCTTTTCCAACAATGGCACCCAGAATTCATTCCCACGATTCCGTGCAAATGCGACTTTCGTGACGCGTCGCCCGCCCTCCATTGCGGCGAAGCAGGGAAGGCGATCATCCACGACGACATCAACCCACACTCCAGCTCGCCAAAACCTGGGGATAGGTCAAATTTTAAACTTGATTATTTCAGATTCTGTCACGCTAATAAAACAGTGTCCTTTCTTTCACCTAAAATGGAAAACAGAGTTGCCATTTTCAAACGTGTTGTCCTCCGGTACAACCATGCGCAAGAGCGTTGGCTTTTCTGCAATCACGTCAATGGCGACCAAAAGCCAACAATCCGCTACAAAATTTTTGAAGCAAATTTTTTATTAACAAGGTTAATGAATTCCGGATTCTTGATAGAATGGGAGGAATTCTTACACAACGCTCCTTGAATGATATCAAACCGAGAGCATTTCGATTCAGAACCTTCTTGGTTTTTGACGAATTCGGGATCAGGAACTACTTCCTACAAAATGTGTAAACTTTTTTTAGGTGTAAAATTTTGAATGAAATTTGGCAATCCAGTGACGGGAAAAGTGACCTGTGCCCTGGCCCAATAAATGAGAGCGTTGGATGCTTTCGGCCCCAGCGTTTCTTTATCCTTTTCGGAAAATTCGGGATCTACCCAAGGTTTACCGGGCTTCAAGCTTTTACGAATGGCCGCATAATCTTGAACTGATTTCCGACCTTGGAATTCTCCAAGCTGTTTAGATCAAAAATTTTAAAAATCAAATATTCCAGGCCAAATTATGGGAACACCAAAAGAAACTTACCGTCTGCACTTCAATTCCTTCAAAAGTGTACCCCATTTCGATCAAAGTTCTAGTCTGGCTGGAAGCGATTTGGAAGTGAGCTAAACCGAAGCTATAACTGCGATTGGGAATAATTTGTACGCTGGAGCCCTATACCACATTATATTAATCAACTCCCCACTTGTTGGTTCATTAGCCACAAAACCGCAGAGAGTTCCTCATATCAGCTACTCCTTAGAAATAGTTTAATTAAAAATATAAAGACTAATTAGGCACCGAATTGTCACGACCATGAACCTTGCTTGGCTCTTCTCCATCGTTGCTTCTAATGAAACAAACATGTCAATGGTGAATTGAATCCTTGTGCAAATACTTGGAATGGGAGAAAGCAAGGACACCCGATTCCCGAGAAAGTCCTCTAGTGTTACGTAAATATCCAACTATTCTCTAGGAATAAGTAAAACAAACAGAGGGAAATGTCACGTACAGATAAAGCACTTTACTCTCTTCTCTTTGTTTGCGCTTCCTTCCTCAGCCTCCGTAAAAGAAATACAAAGCCACCTTAACAGTGAATTACTTTTAGTTGAACCAAAAATGGGCTCGATGAAATTGAGCTACAAAGTACAGGCTGGAAAGGATTTAAACTAAAAGTCCTTCACAAGGAGTCAGCTCCTTTCATGCACCCTCCCCTCCATGACCTTTTCCACCAGCCTGTTCCTTAACGAAAGCGTTGTTCACCCTGCCTGGTGTTAATAATCATTAGTTTGTCCTTTAGAGTTCAACGCATTCGTTCTAAATTTAAGCTCTGGGAGTAACTATAGCTGTTGGCTTAAACACTTAATCGATCCACTGTGCGGATTTGGAAAGGTTAATTACACCGAGTGTCTAACGGGGATGAACTTTCTCCGTAGCTTCCCATCCGTCGTCGTGGGACGGATTCTATTTCAGTCGGCGATGATTCAATTAAATCCAGGACGACTTTCTCCTCTCCTAACATTTCCAGGAGAAAATTGACGGTGAAAGGTGACGGGGTTCATCATGACGGGAGCCTGGAGAAACAATTGCGCCAACCTTTTGTAAGTCACATAAGAAACTACGTGTTCGGAATAATAGGTTAAGACAGTTGAATTTTATTTTGTCACGTTCCACCTAACGTGAAAGTTGGTTTATTGTTCAAATTTCAACACATGACGGTTTTCGCATAAAAATAGCACCATCAACTTTCAGTTAGCCTTTCTTCCTCTACTCGTAGTAGTCATGTCGTAGGGAGAGTGATTGCTCCATCGTCATTGGTTCATCGGTTTCAGTAAGTTGTAAGAAGGTAAATTGAATTGGATTATTACGCATTGAAGTCTGATTGATTGATTCACCTTTCTTAGAATCATGGACTTGACAAATGAGGTTCAGAAATCGAGGGAAGTTATTACAAGTTGTGGTTCGAATCAAGTGACTATAAGAAGCCCGTCAAGTTGCCCACTGACCACTGGTCGATCATCGAAAGAAAAGCTGAGCTGAGGGATTGTCGTTGGGTAATATTAGATTACGACAATTATAAATAGGTTTTTACCCAAGGGAAAAGTGGATTATTGGATTACAACAGTGGGGAAAGTAGAGGCTTGCTTACCTCCGCCAGTAGTTCCCAATTCCCAATAGTCCTCTGCATGCCACCGAGTTAAGAACATTGGGGAAGAATCTCATTTCCTTAATTGACTGTCTACAGAAACCAAAGACCCCCTTAAAGGTCCCTTTATCTCATCATTCACTTTCACCCGGCAGGAACCAACGGCGGAACTTTCTCCCTTCTCCCTTCCCACTGTCCATAATTGCATAATTAATCATCTCTAGTTGGCTGCTGGAAAGGAGGAGCTAATTGGGTGATACTTTCCCACCGCTCATTCCGTCCCTTCCTCCTTTGTTCAAAGTGCCAAAGTGAACCCACGACCCACACAAATTGTAGAGGAGGAACAATTTGTTAGAACTTGTCTTCAGTTCGGGAAACACAAATTTAGCTCTCCAGGTGTTTTCTCCAGGAACTTCCACACGAACATCTAACAGTAAAAGAAAACATTGAAAGGGCTTAATTTATCATCCACGAAATAAAAATTTACAGTGGGGAACGCCAGCCGGACGGAATCCTTCCAAAGGTGAAAGCAGTGAAAAGTGTCACAGGAAAAAACTTCCAGGAACACTCTTCAAAGGCTCCATTTTCTGAAGATTCCGCACATTTTATCTAGTGTGTAACCTGTCACTCAACCAATTTTTACTTGACACTTTCTCCAAAAATGTTACGCCAAGTTCTTTCTTAGTTAGAAAGGCGGCGGAACTGAGCATCAAAAGTGAAAAGAGACAAAAGACGGACGGCGAGACGGATTTCCAGGAAAACCTTTAGAATTTGAAAGAAGACTTTCTTGGCTATTTCCTTTACGAAATCATCACTACACATTAAAATCTTATTCAAATTTTATTGCCAAAAGCCAAATTTCTCACAGTCTAAAATGTTCCATATGCGTAAACTCTTTCTTCCCTGCCAAACCTGCTCCTGTTGTGACGAAGGGGTTGAAACAGGTAAGAAAATGACATTTTTGCTCTACATTCTGCATTTTCTAAGCTTCAATTCCACAGTATCCACTATCCACTTGCACTTGCAATCATTTTAGTGCCAATTTTTCCTGATTTTGCACGTTTTATTTAATCGCCCTGCATTGGTCGTCGTGCGTCTTGCTTTCACCGCAACTAAGCTCCAATTGCAAACTGTTAGCTTCGTTTGAATCGAAATCGGCATTAAATGCTCTTGATGTGGCCAAGGAACACAAAATCCGTTTTGAAATTAAACCCTTGAATGTAATATACTCGTAAGATAAAATTTTTGGTGCGTAAGAACAGTTCACAAAGTTGGAAACACATCATATCTCCAGTTTCATTGTAATTTCGGACGCAATCTTCCTTAACTGACTATCATTGGAAGAGCTGCTGGAAAGACTTGATAAAAAACCAATCAACTTTTCTATTAACTTCCTACTACGTCAACTTTATCATTTATTCACGTCCAAAACCCTGTCGTGGACGCATTCATTTGTGATTAATTTACTTGAGGCAGAAGCTCACTTTCAGTTGATTCCTAAAAATGTTGGCAAAAAGTTAATATTTATCCGACATGTGAGATTGGGAAATTGGGTTCATGCGAAATTGTCAAAATGATAGAATACGTCTATTACAAATTAGTTTCCGAGTATCATTACTTTCTTCCATTGTCTGTCTGTAGGAAATTGTGGGTTATCATCAGGTCATGTTTCCCAGCAGAGAATAATGAAAGAGTAAAGTTAACATCGCGTGGGGAGAGCTTATGAAATTTGTTCCCAGAGTTTATGCTACGTGCAGACTTTGTGGTCTTTCCTGATTCTTCCCTTCGCTTAACCACTTTCCCTCTTACATTTGGTTCCCGTGCTCCTTATTTAATTTGGGTTTGGATCTTTATGGAACTTTGGGAAAGTGGGAAGGGATAAAGGACTTCATTCCCAAGATGTTGCACTGAATCCTCTTTTCCTAAACTTTTTACGGACTTTCATCCACCAAAGAGAAGGGATGACGAACTTGTAGTCCTATCACGATGTCGCAAAAATGAATCCATTCCTTAATTCAATCCTTTGGAATCTTAAATCAGATTTATCTTTCCAATGTCCCTCGTCAATTCACCTCTCCTCTACTAGACTTTCACGGCTCCCGGCTCTTAGGCAAGAGCCGAGTCGGAGTCGGAGTCGGTGACCGGCTCCCGGCTCTCG
>JAQIWD010000108.1:0-34608 GCA_034694825.1 Anurida granaria
ATTAATCTCATCTCGCTTATGATGATAGTCAGTTCATTATTCTAATCAGTCTAAATGTCCCTCGATTCGTGGTTTTCTATACAGTTTCTACTGATTTTTTTTTGTTTTCTTGGACTTCCTCACTTCGTCTTGCCCTTTGAATTTATTTTTTTGGGGCTTGTCGCGTGGATCGACAGACGGAAGATGAAGGAGATCTTGAAGGTTTCCTTCGTTTCGGTTCCTGAGGAGCATCTGCCGCATCCCTCCCTTCCTTTTGGTCCACACTTGGATTGTTTCCCTTATTCATGAATCTTCATCCACTAAAGAGGAGCAGATGGTGAAGATCCACTTTGGGACTCCTAATTTCCCATTATTTTGCCCCTTGCTCTGCTTCCAGCATGCTCAAGCGAGCAGGAGCCGAAAATGGAAGTGTTAAAATTTATGGAACTGTGCCTTTGATAATTTCCGTTTTTTATCCGAAAATGCTTAAGCGACCACCGGAAATGATTTCAATGATCCCTAGGTAAACTGTGATGAAGACCGTGACCGTATGGTCAGAAAGCTTAAATCTACCGGACAATGGTGACAATTGTGTCTATGACCTCTGCTTCTCTCCGGACGGGACGCAGATGGTGGTCGCCCTTGGTCTCCGCCTCCTCATCTACGACGTCGAAAAGGGGACTACCATCAAGGCCATCAAGGAAGGACACAAGGGACTCGTCTACGCCCTCTCCTATGCTGCGGAAGGGAAGGTTTTTGCATCCGGAAGTCAGGACAAGACCGTAATCGTGTGGACCTCAGAAGGAAATGGGATCGTTCGCTACACGTAACGGCCCATGCGCATGCGCAGTAAAAAATGACTTGCGCAACACTAACTTTCATGGGCCCAATTTCCAGGCACGGAGATCCAATCCAGTGCTTGGCATTTAACCCGGGAAGGGAGTTACTGGTGAGCTGTTCCTTGAGCGATTTTGGACTTTGGACCCAGGACAAAAAGAATGTCAACAAAATCAAAGTGAATGCCAAGATTAACGTCTGCGCATGGGGACGAGAGGGGGAGGTCCTAGCGCTGGGATTGGGTAACGGCGTCGTTTCGATCCGAAACAAGGTCAGTGACTGCGAATTTCCCGGAAAGTTACAAATCCTTACTTTGTCAACCTTGGTGTTCCAGGTTGGTGATGAGCTAGGGAAGCTTGAGCGTCCAAACGGGAGCAATTCAGCGATTTGGGGGTTGACCTTTGCCACCGTCCGTGACGACGGGGATGAGAAGGAGCTTCTCTGCGTGGCCGACTGGGGTCAGACCCTGTCCATGTACAATGTTCAAGGGCGACAGTTGGTCAAGGAGCGACCCCTTGGGTTTGACCCCATGCGCCTCATCTTTGTCAATTCGAATCGGGAGCTCAGGTATCTCGTCGTCGTTGGGTCAAATCGAGCCCTCACGGTTTACACTCTCGATGGGATCCGCGTGGCCCAATTGGCCGAGCAACAGAGTTGGATTTGGACCCTGGCAGTACGACCCAACGCACCGGGGACTTGTTGCCATATGGTAAGAACGACGTGCTGTCATGTGTCACCGCCCCCCCCCCTTGGGCGGGGTGCGTTCATAATTGATGTTGATTGGTTCCGCAGGCTGTTGGGACTGGAGGTGGGGTTGTGAGTCTCTACGATGTCCAAGTCCTCGTGGTTCACGCCCTTTTCAAGTCCTTCTACGCTTTTCGGTAAGGAGGGTGCAATATGACTTATCACTTCCGGTTTACTACTTTGCACTTCCGGTTTCCTCGCACTCACGCCAACCTCCGTGAGCTGGCATGACAGGAGTGAATTAGATGCGCAAACAGGAGCCAATTAAGACCTTTTTAGCGTCACTTTTTTTTCCATTCCAGAGTGAACATGACAGATGTCAAAGTTCAAAATTTGGACGAAGGGGTCCAGGTGGTCATGAGGTGTCGGGACTTGATCAAGAAAGTGGCCATTTCCAAGAACACGCTGGCCGTCCAGCTACCGGAGAAAGTCCTCATCTACCAGAGGGAAGAGAGGTCAAATGAATTCAAGTTTCGACTCGCGGAATTGATGGGTCAAAAGTTGGAATGCACGCTGCTGGTCATGTGCTCTGAGCACTTGGTCGCATGTCAAGACAAGAAGCTCCAGTGCTTTGCTTTCAACGGCACCCGCGTCCGGGAATGGAACCTTGGCAGCAACATTCGCTACATTCGCTCATTTGGAGGAGCGGAAGGGAACGAGGTTCTGCTCGCCGGGTTAAAAAATGGACAAGTCGTAAAAGTCTTCATTGACAACATGTTTCCGGTAACACAAAATTTTGAAATTGACCTCAAGTTTTAATAAAAACTTTCAATTCCTGAAGGATTTGTTGTGAAAGTAACAAAACTGACCCGTAATTATTGACCTCTAGGTCAATCTCGTCCGGGTCCCCCAAGCCGTCCGATGCCTTGACCTCAACATTTCCCACACAAAAGTGGCCGTGATTGATGATTCCATGACCCTCTATGTCTACTCCATCAACCCAGAGGAACTCCTTTTCCAGGAACCAAATGCCGTCACTGTATTTTGGAACACGGTAAATGATGACCTCTTGAGTTTCTCCTCAGCCGCGGGTCAAATGAGCCTCAAGGCCAACGGATACAAAACTTTTCATCAAAAAATGACGGGCTTCGTCGTCGGATTCACGGGGAAGCGCGTCTTTTGCATGAACAACGGCATCCTTACTCCCATGGACATTTCTCTGTCAACCCCGCTCAAGCAATATACGGAATCTGGAAATTTCTCCAGCGGCTTCCAGCTGGCTTGCCTAGGAGCTTCGGACAGGGATTGGCTCTACCTTGGGAACGCGGCGCTGAAAGCGCTCGACTTTGACGCTGCCAAGAAAGCCTTTGCCAAGTTGGATAAAATTGAGATTGTGAGACTGATTAATAAGAATGAGCATAAAATCCGGACGGGTGGGCTCAAACCCGGGATTTTAATGGCGGAAGTACTCGCTTACCAAGGGTCGTATGTGGAGGCTGCGAAACTGTTCAAGGAGAACAAGGAAGAGCACCGGGCTGTCGCCATGTACGCGGACCTCCGAATGTTTGACCATGCGCAAGAATTTCTAAGTTCTGCCAACACGACCGAGAAGATGGAGTTGATGAAGAAAAAGGCCGACTGGGCAACGAAGCTGAGCGAGTTCCGCGTCGCTGCGGAAATGTACCTGGTCGCTGGAGAAAAATTGAAGGCCATCAAGCTCATGGAGCAAAACCAGTGGACGGACATGTAAGGCCGCCCACGGTGACCTCATTAAAATTTCAGCGCATCCATTTTTCCGTAGTGACGCTAATTCATTTATTTTCATTTTTTATTTGGCACGATTTCCAGGCTACTGGAACTTGGGCCAAAATTGGGGCCAGCAGAAACGGCCGAACTCTCGGCCTGTGCCGAGGCCTTGGTGAAACTTGGCCAAGTGTCGGCAGCGGCTGAACTTTTTCGACGGTTCGGTGCCATGGACAAGGTGCTCAAAATGTACGTCGCCTCCAAGGAGTGGGAGGAAGTGTTTATGATGGCCAAAAAGTATCCCGAGTACAAGGAATTGGCGTACATTCCGTACGCCCAGTGGCTCGCTGAGCAGGATCGCTTTGCGGATGCGCAAAAGGCGTACCATGAGGCTGGAAGGCCGGAAGAGGCTTTCAAGGTCCTATTTACACTTCGTGATAACGCCTTGACGGAAATGCGCTACTCCGACGTGAGCTACTACCATTGGATTCTGGCGACGCAGTATTTAGACATTGCGGATTCTGTTGCGGAGGGGTGAGTCAATTGTGCCAATCGCTTCAAAAGTAATCAAATTTTTAAAAAAAAACGCTGATTTTCTTGTACCAGGCCCGAACAGGAAGCGATTTTAGCCGAACACGACCAACATTACATAAAGGCGATGATGTTCTTTTGCTACCAATCAATCTACACTTACATTGAAACTCCGTTCACGTCCTTCAGCCCGGAATCCCTTTTCAACATTTCCCGCTACCTCATGCTCGAACTCATCACGCAATTCGACCTCCCGATACCCAAATTGTAAGTCGCTCCCTACGTTTTCCAGAATTTTCACAAAAGTTTCCAGAATTTTCATAAAATTTTAACAGAACTTCTCCGGAATTTTAAAGAATTTCCACCTTTCTCATTTTGAAACTTACAGCCACTTGCTCTACTGCTTGGCAAAACATGCCCGGAGGCTGGAAGCGTTCAAATTTTGTCGCTACACGATCGATCGGATCCACGCCGTCCGCGTCCCGGCATCGCTGGAAAAGGGGATGGACATACTGGTTGCCCAGGCGAAAGCGGATCCAATCAGCGACAATCCGGAACTTTTACCCCTCTGCTACCGCTGCTCAACGACTAACCCACTTCTCAACCCCCGTGGGAATCGCTGCCTCAATTGTTTCCATCCATTCGTCTACTCATTCCCCACATTTGGTATGTCTGCAGCGATTGACCTTCGCCCTTTACCTCACATGACCCATGACGCTGATTTGTTCCTTTTATGCCCCGCAGAGGTTCTCCCTTTAATTGAATTTGCACTGGAAGATGGGCTGGGTGACGAGGAGGCCGTAAGCCTAATTGGCACTCGGATCGTCTCCCAGAAACCACCGCGAAGCTCTTCCGCTTCCGCTGGCCGACGGAGTCGTACCCGAACCATCCGTTCTGGTGAAGGGGATCGCTGGCGGGAGATGCAAGACGAAGGGGCTGACGTGCTCCAATTGGATTACGACGACGAGGAGGAGGAGGAGAAGTCGCTTGGAGGAGGTGACGACGACATCTTTGACTTGCACATGCGCAATGGTGAGGGGGAAAATGACCCCTTTACGATGAAGTCAACAGACGTTTATGACGAAGCCGTGGGCTACGTCCCACCAAAGGTGGGGAGAGACACACTCCGAGGCCTTGAGCCGCGAGAGGTCGTGATTTGCAAATGGCGGACTCCGCGACGTTTCAAATTCTACAAAAATTGCATTCCGGAGACGCCAGTCGTGACGTGCAACAACTGCTGGATGGTGAGTGTCGCAATTTACATTCAGCGTTCCAGGAAATCAGCGTCTCCAACAGTGTGTACCAATTCCACTTTTCTCTTTCCAGTTATTCCATGCTGATGACTTAATTGTGCAAATGCTCTGGAGTGGGGCGTGTCCCTTCTGTCGTGTGGGACCACAACAAAATAGTAATGGAGGATCCTGAAGCCTGGAATTGCGTTTCCCTTTTCCAAAAAGTAATAAATTAAATGAAATTTGAGTAAAAGTAAAGCCTAATGCTTGTGCCCTTTGCATGTTGGGAATGGTGGCGGGCGGGCGGGTGGCACCCGGTGGTGGGCCGTTAATTATTGAAACTTCCATTAAGACACGCCTGCCTGGTGGTCCTCGTGGTCTATTTTTAGGCCTTCCAGACTTTTCGCAGCCCGTGGAGCTCCCAGTCTCCCGGTACGAGAAATAAATTTGAACTTAATGGGGAGGACAATGGATGAACTTGGCCTTGGGTTCTATTTGCGGTGGTGGTGGCGGTGGCGGTTCTGTCCGCTCCGTCCATGCAAATAAAATTCCAAGCTCAATTCATTGAGGATTCTCCGTTTGACCTACTTTCCGTGTCCTAGAAAGGACCCGAACCAGTTCTAGTTCAATGCTAAGAGTCTTTTCCCTTTCCACTTTCCACAATCATGGGTTTCTCCCGGAGAGAAAGGAGCTTTTGCGCATGCTGATTGGTTGCGGAGAAGGACTGTTCGATCCAGGAACTTTTCCGTCTGAAAGCATCATCCTGGACACCAGCAGCATCGGAGCAGTTGCCCCTCGAGGTTCCTCTAGCATCTTCCATCTTCCCATTTCCCAACGACGGAAAAGGAAGGTGGGGAATCTCAGTCGTTCTCTGCAAACCACCACCACCACCGCAGATTCCAGCACCACTCCACCTGAATGTTAAACAAGTCCGAATTATACCCCTCCTCATCTTTCAGCGTCGCTTGTGACGTGACCTCTTGCCCTCTTGTTACGTTATTAGCAGACTGATGGGTCTCATATTTCAATTCCCGTGGTGGTAAAGAGACGTAAAGTGAAAGTTCTCAAGTGAAAGTGAAAAGGGAAGGAAGTGACACTCGGGAGATGGAATAATGGAATGGGCTTCCCCTGATAAAGTGGACGGGGACATGCAACATGAAGAATTGGAGTCGGATTTCATGTAAGTGAGACTTATAAGGAAGGAGGGATGCATGGTGGGTCCTATTAGTTACAAAACCGTGGGATCATCGATCCGTTCCACGGTGAGTAAGGAGTTAAGAGGCTGTTAACCTTGGCAGGAGAGGAATTTCCTGGAACAATGGGCACATGAGCTGCCAATAACACAAGTGGAATATTACGGGGAATCACTCCAGGCTGGAGTTTCCAGAAGGGCGGAATAATTAAGCGTCATTCCCCTTCATAAATTCCGCAGTTTGTGGGCCTAGAATTCTTGGCATCCAGGAACTGGAGAAAGGAGGTGAAAGTGGGAAGCATTGGGTTTACATTTCTCCTTTGTTTGTTAAAAGGAAAGGAAATGATGCAAGGAACTGAGGAATGATTCACTGGGAAGGTCCACTACTCATCGTGGACCACGGTGGGGCTGAAGTACCAATTAGCTTGGACTCCCTCGTAGAGTCCATCATCATCCTCTCCATATGCGTCCTCATCATCCTCACCAACGTCATCATCATCGCCACTTTCATCACTTTCCCAGGTGAGATCTTGAACAAGCCCCGAATTTTTATGCAATTTAGGAGCAAAAACCCCGTAAAATTACCCAATCTTCTCATTTCCTTTGATAACAGACCCCAAAACTTATCGATTCCGGATGAAAAATGAATAATGAGGGAGTTGCGTTAATAAATTTTTAGACCTGGAACCCTGTAGATGGTGGTCACGAGATCCACCAGTCTGCGTGTCAACAAGTTTCAATTAACCCTAATGCATTTTTATAGGACAACGGGAGGTCTTTACGTATTACTGCTTGAACCTTGCTGTGGCGGACTTGTTGGCAGGGGTCCTAGTCGTACCCTTGTCCGTCTTCCCGACGCTTCTCCGGCGATGGGTTTACGAAGAGACGCTCTGCAAGGCCTCGGCGTATTTGAGCAATGTACTCTGGATTGCATCCATGATGACGCTCATGTGGATGAGCGTAGATAGGTGAGAATGCGCAATGCGTAATGCGCAGGGGTAGGAATTTTTGACCTGCGTGACTCATGACCTTTGTATGATTTCCAGGTACATTGCAATTCGTAAACCCGTAAAGTATGAGACGATCCAGACGAGGACGCGGGTGCAGTGTTGGGTCGCCTGTTCCTGGATTGCGGCGCTGACACGTAAATTTTATTTAACTTAATATTTATGTTTAACATACTGTTCCCACTTAAACTTGTTCAACTACATCTGTTTTTCTTCAGTCTGCTGTCCACCACTCCTGGGCTTTCATGGTGCAGACTATGACAAGGAAGCCTCCATTTGTCTCCTGGGCTGGAACGTCATGCCAGCGTATGCTGCGACCTTGTCTTCACTCCTCCTTGGTAAGGTCGACGACATATGGCCGATTTAGAAAATCTTCTAGGTGACAAAGTCAACTGGAGATTTTACTTCCAGGTCCAACAATCACGACGATGATCTACAACTACGTCGTCATCTTCAGCGCCATGAAGCGCCTCAAGACGGACCTTCCAGGCCTGGACAAGGAGTACGCATCAGCCCTGACAGAAACGCTCGACAACCCAGCCCACGTCACCATTTTTATCCTCCTCCTCTTCTTTTGGATCTCGTGGCTTCCATTCCTCATTATCAACTTCTTTGAGTACGTTGTGGAATGGAAGATTCCGGTGAGTGCAGATGGAAAATGTCGCCACATGTCGCCACGAGCTAATAATTCAGGTGCCATTTTGACGATCCCTAGGTACCGCATCTCCACTTTTCCGTCTTCTGGTTGGGTCTAAGTAATTCCTTTTGGAAACTCGTGATCTACATTGCCGTGAATCGGAACTTCCGCTTCCAACTGCGAATCTTTTGTCTCTCCATTTGCTGCCGGACAAAGACGCGGCGTCTGATTCGTCGATCCAGCGACTAGGCGCGCGCAGAAGCAAAAGGAATGAGCCTAAGCTTAACTGCACGTGCGTGTGTGTCAATGTAAATGCAAAGTACCTCAAGGAAAACTGAGGAATCTCATCAGTGATGCTCAATGATCTCAAAGTTACTTCAAGGAACGACGTTTCTCGTTCACAGTATTAGGCTCCTCCCTGGTAAGAAGTGATGGCCGTCAGCGACAGAGCGTCGCTTGAAAAATCCTCAAAATGAATCCGCCCCAAGTCAAAACTCAAGTTGAAAAAAAGTCCATGAAGAACTTCTCAATAATTTTCGTCTTTGCTTGTTGTCTAACTAACGAAACGAAATAATGAAGACTACTCACAGCCCCCTCCCCACCTTGCCCCACCACCCCCGGCGACACTTTTCATCTCCTTCCTTCTTCAAATGGAAAGAGCTTACAAAATGAGAGTTTAAAAAGTTGTTAAGATTTAGTAACTTAGGAAGGATTTGTCTTTCTAATATTCATCGGTTCCTTTTAAGAGCGTCATTCTTTTAACGACGGCATGTAGGGATATAGAAATTGTTAATTAGGGGGGATGTGAATAGATGGAGTGCGTCCTCCTCCTTCGTAAAGTACTTTGGAGTCAAAGACAGGGGACGTGTAAAGGTCAATACATTAAACTATGCAACGAAGTACTAAAAACAGTCACCACAGTCAATATCAACCTACATGGATATCAAGGTATTCAAAATGCCAAGAAAGTTATAACCAGTTTTAGCTAGGAGAGTTACTAGATTAATTTCAGGGAGAAAATAAATAAATCCATGTGATCAGATTAATCTAGAATCAAACTTTTTTTGGTTTTTAATCTAATTACCTCACGTTTCAAACCCAAGGTCCCAAACGCACCGTTGGGAACCGTTGAGATTTATATAGCGTCGGAATACGGTTTAGTGAACTGGAGCTTCTTTTCCCGTTGAATCCCTTTGGCGAAAGACTCAATTTTCTCCCATTCCAGCTCAAATTGTGGTGTGGTCATGATGAAAATCCGCGCATACTGTTCTGCAAAATCCGCCTTATCGTATCTGGAAAAAAGATAAGGAGGAATTATTGTATATTGATAATTAAGCTTGGAAATTATGGTGGGGCCCTTACAGGTACATGGAGAGGACGAGGCCAACAATCTTGTCGAACGCATCCTTGTAAGGTGTGATTTCGGCTGGGGTCCATTGGCAGAGCGGTGGCAATACCTCGTAGATTAACCAAAAAATGGTGACAGCCACATTCTCCAGTCCTCCACTGTCCTCGTCACCAACTACAATGTTTGTCATTTTGGCCTTGCTCTGGCTCCCGTGACTTAGGGTATAAGCGTAACGTCCTCTAACTCCAGCATTCGCTAAAGTATCAAGCGCATTTTCATCCTCGGCCTCGTCTGGCGACAGCGAAGGTGGTGGTGGCGCTTCATCGTCAGGCGACGGCGAAGGTGGTGGCGACACTTCATCGTCCGGCGGCGGAGAAGGTGGTGGCGACACTTCATCGTCAGGCGACGGCGAAGGTGGTGGGGACACTTCATCGTCAATGGTTTCTTGCGACGGAGGTGGTGGTGACGCCTCATCGTCAATGGTTTCTTGCGACGGCGGTGGTGGTGACGCTTCATCGTCAATGGTTTCTTGCGACGGCGGTGGTGGTGACGCTTCATCGTCAATGGTTTCTTGCTCCAGTTCCTGTTCATTCTCTCCAGATCTCTTTCCCCTATGTGATGACTGGGACCTATTTCTGACAAGGTGTACGGGATGAAATAAAACGCGGCGTTTCTTGCGACGGCGCACGATAGGGAATACCGCAACGGTGAAGTTGAGGGTTCCATTTGTTGGCTTTTTGTAACAGGCGATTAGGGGTGGGATAGCGGCTTTTAGAATAGGTCTGTCAGCTCCATTTCCACGTATCCCACCACGTCGTCCTATGATGGGGTAACTCTTGAGGATGATGTAATGGATGATGATCTCTATGCCACGGAGGAAAGTCTTTGCGAAGTTCTTGGTCTTTGTCATCTCATGGAATGCTGCGAACATTCCTCGAACAACGGCTGCGTGACTGTAAAGGACCTCGCTGTTAACCCAGTAATATTTGAGCGCCTCGTCCATCGTCGTGTCATTCAATTGAGACATCCAATTACAAATTTCGAACATGTCCATAGCGTCCAAGGCGGCCTTCCCTCGCCATCCTTCGTACTCGGATTTAGATACAACGGTCGGTGCATGTGCATCCACTCGCCAAATATCTAAATCAGTGAGGAAACAGCGCCAGTGAATTCCAGTAGCCTTTGCAAATATTTATTTAGGGAAATAATGGAAAAGTTATGCATTAGGTACTCACGGGAAATCAAGATGACGAGAACAGTGAGTGATAGTGACAACATTTCTTATCAAAACGAGACTAGACTAAGGCGTCCTCCGTGACATCCCAGCACTTTGATGAATCGACTTGTGGATTCTGCATCTACAGTTCCGTAAACATAAATGGACCTCATAAAAATTTTATGAATTGAGGTCAATGGGTATCATCGGGCTTTCTCTTTTCAGTCTCGGATGCTGCTGCGGCTTCCAAATTACCCATCACGGCACTACCAATTTTTCGAAATTCTCGTGCCTGTAAGAGTTAAGAATTTTTAAAAATGAAAAAATCAGTTTTTGGACAAATGCTGGAAATTGCGACTTACATGGATACTGGTAGGATTTGAAATGACAATGGGCGTCCCTTGGTCCGATGTATCGCTGACCTCGGCTCCAAAAGGCAGTTTCCCAAGAATGCCACTTCCGTCTGGATAGGCTGCAAGTATTTCTTCGGCGCGGGCAGTAGAAGCGAGCGGTGAGGACTCTCCACAAGATGGGCAAAGAAATGATGACATGTTGAGCACAAAGCCCAGAACTGGCACATTTGTTTTCTTGAACATTTCAGCACCTTTCAGAGCATCCTGAAGAGCCACTTTCTGAGGGGTCGTCACCATTACTGCACCTGCAATGGAGCGCTGTTAGACGTCATGTAACCCGTCCAGAAATTGCAAAACTTCTGGAATAACTAACCATTGATATTCACAGTCTGTGCAAATGAAAGCTGCGTATCTCCAGTTCCTGGCGGCATGTCGACGATAAGGACATCCAGGGGATCCCAACAAACACCTCGAACCAAGTCTTCAATTGCTTGCATTACCATCAGCCCCCGCCATACCAGGGGGGATTTTTCATCCACTAAGAATCCCATTGACATGCTACACAAGAATCAATACGCATAAGGAACGGATTTAATTCGTCCTGTGACATAGTAAATTCTCTGTTAGTCGATAGCTTACCACTTGACCCCGTAGTTTTGCAGCGGAATCATTCGATTTTCTAGAGAAACAAGTTATTCCAGTTAACCAAAATGCAAGTACAAATCCAAATAAAGACTTTAGTACTTGAATCTACTTCCGGTTTTCCTTTTAAATTCATCATGATGGGCAGTGATGGTCCAAAGACGTCCGCATCCAGCAACCCAATCTTCTTTGCCGGATACCCCAGAGCAAGGCGTACGGCCAAGTTCACTGCGAAGAAAGAATAAAACCCATCAATTGAAATTTGGAGATTGGATTGGACAGACTTCGTCAGGAATAATGAACGCGTTCGTTACCTGCGACAGTCGACTTGCCCACTCCCCCTTTTCCGGAAGCGACCAGTACGACATTTTTGACCCCTTCAATTGGTTTGCGTTTAGGAAGGCCGCGGGCCATCATTGCTTTCTTCCGGTCGTCTTCCTTTGTTGACATAAAGGCGACGTCATTCTTCCAAATCCAAGGGAGAGCGTTTCTGCCAGTTAATTCCGGTAGCCGGGAAGAAAATAATGTTCTGCTAATTACGGACAAAGGAAAGATGGTCATGCTTAAAACTATAACGAACAATTCACAATTAGAAAATAAACTTTATAAAATTAAATTTGTAAACAAGAGCAAATGGAATTCAAACCCAGAGAACTCCGCCACGTTCGATGCAAGTTCCCCAATTGGAAACACTGCGCTGTGGACGTTTTAAGGTGGAATTAATCGCTGAAGCGTCATGTTACATTTATAACCCTCTACCACATAATTAAAAAGCATACCTCAAGGAACCTTCCCAGAATGAAGCAGGTAAAATTGAAAATAAATGCGGTGTGATGATGATTACGGAAGAGTCAAACGAAATGCAACTTAAGAACGGACAGACGGCGGCAGTAGGTGATCTCCTTTTGAGAAACAGAAGTTTTATTCGAAAAGGTTAGCAGTATTCATAAGTAAGGAATAGAATTAGGATGGTACTGCTCCTCGAGATGTAATTTTGAAGAGGTGACCTGTTTTATCTTAATCTTCTCGCTTCTCGTTCAGATTCCAGCAAGGTGAGGATATCTCCTTCCCTAACCGGTCCCTTCACATTCCGGATGATCTGACGGTTCTGTTCTCCCAAGAATTCAACCTTCACCTGGGTACACTGACCTTGGGATCCTGTCCGGCCGAGGATCTTTGTCACCTGTACAACCAAATAATATACACGAGGTCAGGATCGTCGACCTTCAATGCACTTTCCGCATCTAACTATGGCTAATAAGGGTGAAATTTAGTCTCCGGCATTGTATTGCTTGATTTTCGAAAAAGCAGAACTGTATCTGACCACCACACATGAATTTAGAAATTAAATAAAAATCCGGTGTCAAAGAATACGGTGACAAACAATACCATGCCGGATACTAAACTCTTTCCATGAATTGAATTGTTGTTAACTTACGCGAGCAAGAACGACGGGCTTCTCCATTTCCTTATTGAAGTTGATTTGATTTAGAAATCAGTTGACGTCCGAAATTAATTGCAATTAATTTCTCCCTGCTTCAAAATGAAAGTAAATTCAGATGAGATGGAAAAAAATCAATTGAAAACGGCATGCGAGGATTTTAGTGAAAGGGACACGTGAGTACTTTTGAGTTTTCGGGCGGGCCGTGGTGGGGTGGTGTGAGGGGGGTGGGTTTGAGTATATCTGCGGGAACTTCTAATGGAACGCACCCAAGAAAATCCCAAACCCACCGCCTCCCACCGCTAACCCCCTGCCCCCTATTGTATCAAAGATGGACAACTCAATAATTCCCAACCATAAATGGGCAAATTCCCATAGATGAAAGAGTCGCCAGTTCCATTTTTATTCATTCATAAACACTGACAAGAAATATACTTGCGAAAAACCGCAGAAAAACTTACGTACCTTATATATTATTGACTAAAAACTGACTTACTATATATCGATTTATTCTGCTCCTTGTTGCACTGAAATTATACTTTTTTAAATACCGCCGAAAAACTTAGGTAAATAGTACGAAATTCCCCGAAATACTGAAAAACTTCCTTTTCAAACCTCTTCAATTCAAAATTCCAAAACGGTTTTCTGGAAATTATTTTTCACAGAACCGGTGGCTCCTTTGCTAGTTCCAAAAAAAACTTGAAGTTGAGGCCGAGTCTCCAAAATTTCCCTTTATCAGCCTCAACTTCACCTTTTTTTGGGAACTGAAAAGGGAGCGACCGACATAAAGAATTTCCAAATTGCATGTCGTGTTTTTTTTTCGATTTTAAGCACTTTTGAACGGAAATTATGGAAAAAGTATACTTTTTTTAAAAACGCCGAAAAAATAACGTAAATAGTTTAAAGTATAAAAACCCCCAAATATTGAAAAAAAAGTTTAAGAAAAGTATCCTAAGTGTATATCTTTGTATGTATTCATCAGTTAACTATAACTTAAATGCCCAGATATGGACGAGGATTTGGGACAGGAAAAGAGTAACCTCAAGTGCAACCACAAAAATTGTCATTCTCCTCATTTCATTTTGTAAACAAACTCCACTTTTGAACTTTTGAACTTTTCGGAGTCAGAATTTTGACATTCAATTGGAGGATTTCGATATTCCAGCGTGTATCGATACTACGTAACCGGAAACTGACGTGTCCTTGGTCATCATTTCTTCAAGAAGCTGAACAATCCGTTTACGTAAGCGTATATTTTAATTTAACAGTTTAAAGACCTTTTCGAAAACGCGAGACACCAGACTCCTGGTGGGTTTGAGTGAAGTGACTACAAAAAAACACTCGGAGGAGTAAAAACTGCCGTTAGCATAGTGGTCCTTATGAATTCGAGGAATTTGGAATCGTTCAATGATTAGGTTTAATCATAAGGACCACCAAACCTCGAAAAAGTTATGCCTGTAAAAAGTAAGACAAGACTGAAGGGTATATATTTGATCGTTATAGGGTTCCTATAAGGTCGAGTTCACTCCTCCGCTACGTGTCTCGCGTTTCCGAAAAGGTCTGCGATAGCGGTTACAGTTAAGCGGTTGCGTTGTGCGTTGCGGTGCATAGAAATATATTGTTCTCAGCCAATTTATGACACGGGCGACACTGTCGTGTAGTGTAGTTCGCGGCTACCGCTACCAAGTCTTATTCTACTTTCTTTCTCGATTCCGGCTCAGGAACTAGGGACTGGCAAAATCCATTGGAGGGGATTTTGTGGTGCTGGTGACTTCAGTGGTGACAGGTTTCATTCCGGTGACGTTTGGTTGGTATTTAAGACGTTTTCGGAAAGTCGTTGACAAGCAAAAACATCACAGTTTTATTCATAACAAGATTGAATAATAACTGAATTACTTTCTAAAATTACAGTGTTATATCTTCAGATCTACGTATGACTTGTATGTTATCTAACAAGATTTCGGGGAAGAGATTTTATAAATGATTGTGCAAAGGTCTTGGGTTGAGGAGATTGTTAACGTATTTCAATTGTCAAATCCAATTGCTAGGTGTCATGTTAGGTAGTAGTTACAGGAAATCCATGCAGAGGAGTAGTGCCATTGGAGATTCATTAGTTGGTTTCTAAGTATTAGTGTTCCGTTTGAGATTCACACGTATCAAAGGTCTTTTGTCCACTTCACAATTGTTATTATCAATTCTTGACCTTTCTTACTAGATACCTTGGTCTAATGATGATCTTGGGAGACTGTGCGTGAGAGGGATTGTTTTAGGTTAATCTGGTACTGCTCGATGAGGTCCGTCACCTCTTGACTAGAAAGCTCTGGGCCTTTCCCTGTTAAATAGTAAGTCATCAATTGACCTTTCCCCTTCACGTTTACCAAGCCGCGTTGCTCGAACTGGTATCCAAAGATCCGGAGGATTCGATACGTCTCTTCCGTGACCTAAATTAAGTTGAACAGAATGAAATTAAGTCAATTTTAGTCATGTCGTTCAGTATTTTTTTTATCCAACCTGGATGCAGCCAGCCTTTCCCGTGCTTTCCATTCGAGAAGCGACATTCACTGAATTCCCCCAAATGTCATAATGTGGTTTCCTTGCTCCAATTACCCCAGCTGTGATAGGTCCATGATTTATGCCTAGGAAAAATCCTTAATGCTTACATCCGTTGCCTGTCAATTTTCAAAAGTACAACTTTGTAACAACTTTACCCATTTTTAGAACAAAGTGATTAAAACTTTGCTCATTTATCCCAGTCAGCGTTATTTTGAGCTCGAGGGCAAACTCAACGAGCAGAGCCAAGTGAGCCCAGCGTGTTCTGATTGGGTCTTCCGGCTATGAATTTAGATTTAATAAATTAATCTTAGAAAAATGGTAGTTGTAGCCTCATAGCTTGAAGCTATAGTTTGGGGTTTTGGTGATTAGCTTACATGCGCCTGCTTGCTAGGGTTGAGGCCACTGGCAGCCATGTACGTCGAAGCGATTGTTTTAATTTTGATAATGTTGTCGGTAAATCTCGGATGCTCCAGTATCTATTTCAAAATTTTAAATTGAAATTATGAATGAATAAAAAATAGTCTCTCGTCCTTACAGCATCGAAATCCGAGATGACTTCATTCAGGAACCGGAGGCACTCGAGCCCTTGGTTATTAACAGTCTCCTCCGTATAAAAGTCTAAAAGGGAAAATCATCAGTTGAGACCTCCAATTAATTTTAATTGTCGTTTGTAGCCCTTACCAGAGAAATTGGGCATTGAAGCAAAAAGGATCCCGACTTCGGAGTAACTCTGACTGTAGAGTTCCTCATGCTTCCGCTTTCTGGATCCCAGGAAGTGTGTAGCGACGTGTTGTGGAAGGATATTGTAAACCTAATTAATAATTGATAGCCATTATAATTGTTGTGCGTGCTCCAAACTAACTACGGGCAGGCTTGGGACTTACAAGAGATTCATTCTTGTGCCTCAGTTGCGTCGCGTGTTCCCTCTGTTCCTCCACTTCAGTTTTCCAAAGGAATAGGACTCGAGAGGATTTTTCCAACTGGAAATTAAGTAATAGGGACGATCACTTTTTTGTGTCTGTTTTAATTGGGCAATTAGTACTTGGTAATTTGAGCATACCCGACGGTTCAGACTGAAGAGAACAATGTAAATGGCAACAATGTAAAGGGTCAACTGCCAATTCTCTGGAATGAGGCTGGAAAAACAGAAATCAGCTTGAGTTGTTGCGCTTGTACTTCGTGTGTTGTTTCTTTTTGACTTACTCTGTTCCGTAAAAGGAGAATTTTTCTGAGCAGTCAAAGGCGTTCCTAATTGGTTGAAAATTGATGACGAGTCCATGGGCAAGGGCGACTAGGAAGATGACAAAGGACTTGAGCCAGGATCCAGGCTGTGAAAGCATTGTGACGGAGAACAATAAAAGTCCGCAGAAGATGATTAGGTAGGCAGGGAATTTGCATCCGGCATTGGCAAATGCCTGAGCATTGTCAGTATTAGGGAGGACCATGGGCTCTGTTTGGTGGTCGCGGTAGGTCATGTTACCACATTTGGCCCCCACACCAAAGCATGGTATCTGAGAGATGTAAATTTCGATTAATCCGGGGCTCAAGCCAAGCTCCGCAGGCACAGTTTCAATTTTTCTAGATGAATTCCTTACAGTGAAGACGGCGTTGACAAAAGTGAGGAGTAGGATCGTAAGAACAGCCAGAAGTCTTCGAACCCAAAGCTTCGAATCCAGGGAACAAAGGATACCAAGGGAACTTGAGGCTTTCTGGAAACAAAAGCCAAAATTTGAGCCATTCCGTAACCTTTCTTCTAAGCCCTATCCAAGTCTACCCAAGCCTACCACCTTTCATTTATAAATTTAATTTTGACTTAAAATTTGACGTCCGCCTCCGCGTTTTTCGTAAATCGATGGGATTAATTTTGGTTTGTGATTAATGAAGGGAGGAGCTTGAACCTTAGCTTACCTTGAGACGTGCCTTAATCTTGGATGTTTCGTAGGCGGAGATTGTGCTAATGGAAAGGAGGATGATGAGGACGAGGAGGGCAGTGACGAGTCCAAGAACGTCAAAGGAAACTACCAAGAAAGTTGCCATAGTAATTGCGACCAGGGCTACGGGGCAGGCCAAGGAACAGAGCCCTGCGTACGGTTCCTTGTGCATTACGAATCCTGCCTCCTTTTCCTTATCAGTAAAGCGTAGGGTGAGCCACTGTGACTGCTTGGACAAGTCCCTAGAATTTGAGCCGCCATTTTAGTTTGAGCTCCTGCAGGTTGTCCATAGCTGACTTACTTGTATCCATCCCGTGAGATGAGCTCTTCCTTCAGTCTTAGTCGGTACGACTCCAGTTCCGAGTCTTTTCTCCCTCCAGCGTTGTTATCCTCAATGGCACTCTAATGGGAATGGATTAATGAGAAAGCGTCAATTCGCTGATTGTTCATTATCCTTTTCCTGATTGGTTGAATTTATGCAGAAGGGTCTTACGGTGGAGTCTTCTGCAAATGTGGAGTTGAGGTCGGATGGTGGATCCTTCATTATCCCGTCGTCCTGCGGCACCATTTCCCCATTCTCAGAAATTTTCTTTGACTCTGGGGTTTCATGGAACTGGAACATCAGGGTGTATACGGTTAGAATGGTTAGTGTTTAGCCTAATGAGGACACGTGCGCAGTTTTAAATTCTTACAGGTTTGAGCACTCGAGTGATAAAGTATGTTTTCATTCCAGCGATTCTAAGCATTTCTTCTCTCCGTTCTCCAAAGGCAGGCTCAACCTCAAACTCACCATTTAAAAAGTTGAGCGTTGCTTCGGAAATGTGAACTTTCCTGTTAATAAATGTAATTTTTGATTCAGTTGTATCTTTGGCTTGCATTAGGACGCGATTAGTTACTACTGGGATGCTTACCCTGGCATGCCGCTACTCTCCATTTTGTTGGCCAATTCCACATCCTTTGAGTAGACATCAAACTGCCATTGGCGTTGACCAAGGACGCCTGCCAGAATAGCTCCTGTATGAATCCCAACGCGCATGTCCACTGGAGAGTTTGTGGTCTCCCGAACGTACTTGATTGCTTTGACCATGGAGAGTCCCATGTGGACTGAGAGCACAGCATGATCTGTCCGTTCTTCCGGAGCACCACAAATGCAGTAGTAGCAGTCACCAAGAATTTTAATTCGAATTTGGTGATATTTCTATTGAATTAAATTTATATTGGAATTAGTTGCCTTGCCCGCCATTCCCTATCTGTGTTTAGCATTTGCAGTTTCGTGACTTACATCCGAAAGTCGATCGAACCTTGCAAAGAGTTCGTTAAGGATTTTGACAAGCTCGGAAGCAGAGTAGGTGGATGAAATGGCCGTGAAGCCTACAATGTCTGCATACAAGATGCTCACGTTCTCATGCCTGCTCATGTAAATTTTCTTGAATTGTCCGTCCACCGCTTCTCCCAAATCCTGTCTCATTTTCAGAGCCAAATGCTCTGGGAGTACTGATAGGAGGAGCCGTTCCTAGAATATTGATTCAATTTTTAATATAAAGGTGATCTGGATGCCCTTGAACCCGGGATGAAAGAATCGGGGTTGGTTCTTTTGAGTATAATTTTAGGCTTGGGGCTAAATTTTAATTTGGCTAGAAAATGGGGTCCTCTCTTGGGAAATCTCCGTTAGGTTTGTGGTTGTGGGGAAAATTATGTAAAATGGAAAGGTGAAAAGGTGAATTAATGGAAGTGTGATTCTGATTCCCTTGAAGTGGTTTCGTGATGGAGGAGGAGGAGAAAGGAGATGTTGGCTTGGATTTCTTTTTTTACTTTCTCCTTCTCGTCTCCTCCTGTTCTTCTCCTGCTGGTGCTGGAGAAACTCCTGGAGGTGTTCTGGAGAGTTTAAATCGATTTTCCAATTTCAGTTCCTTTTTTTCTAAGTTTGGGTTGTGGGATGATGATGAAAGTGCATATTTAGAACCCCTGAATGGGAAGTACTGGAAGGAAATGGTGAAAATGGGCTGGATGGATCATAATCCCCGACGTGGGACTTCATCATCATCATCATCACCGTAGCGGTGTCCGGAATTAAAAGTTTCAAATTCCTCCTCACCTGCTCTTTCGCTTGTTCCTCAATGACGAGTTTCATTTCCAGGGATTGCCGGGTATCCAGGAAAGCCCGGCGCTGCTTCTTGTCACTCAAGTAAAAGGAAAGGATTCCCAGAACGTTGGTTGTCAGTAAGAGAATCAAGTTTGCTCCCAACTGGAATCCATTCAAAGAATTAGGACTAATCAAATCTCGGAATAGGAGCACGACAGGCAGGGATTATTGCATGGGGAGGTCAAATCGAATTACAAGAAAGGGGACGCTGAATCGCTGCCCACTGTCTCTTTTGATTTGGACCAGAACGATTGACACTAATTTGGAAATTGGATTGGCCGGAGTAGGGTGGCAATAGGGGATGTTGTTTGTACGAGGTGTTACCCGCTTTGCGCTTCTAACATTAACTAGCAGATAAGATACGTTAGTTGAATTGTGTTTTTTTTTCAACATGTTTTTGTTTAGGACCGGAAATGAATTTCAGCGTATTACCTGTGGCCACATGAATGGTTCCCCTTCGCCAGTATGACCCCTCCAGAATACTGCTCCAGTATGTAGAGCTGTGATGAGGGTGTTGTAGGCCAAGGCTGCCTTGAATCGGAGTGGTACCGTGACCCATATGAGGAAGACTTCGAGCAAGACCCATCCAAGTCCAAGTCGAAGGGGTAGGGCAGCCTCATCACTCCGAAGTCCAATGGCGACGAGGATGTGGGTTGTCCAGATGAGGATAGGAAGGTGGGGATTCCCTTTGGAGAATCCTGGAAGGATGAGGATGAGGAGCGTAAGGAGTAAAGTAGCCCCAAGGAGGACAAAGCTCACGACCATGTAAATCATGTCCCCTTCTTCTGTCCGGGTTGTTTGGGGATCCGGTGGGAATTCTTCATTATCGTAGAATTCGACGTCCGTGTTCGTGTCCGGTTCCGCTCGGCGTCGCCGTTGCGACTGATGAGGTTGTGTAGGGTTGGTTTGGTAAATCCCGGTCCGAGGTTTATGAAAGAAAGGTTGATTTGATGGATAGTCTTGATTTGCAACGGTGGGGAGATTTGAATCATTGAGGATTGGATGATGTTGGTGGGACATGAAGCTGGGATTGAGGCGGACTGGGAAATTTTTATTTTTCCGGGGTTCGGGTCGTCCCTTGGAGAAAGTTCGCATGTGTCTTTGATTCGTTTGGAGGGCAGTGGGATGGTGTTGATGGTCATCAGGGTTACCAATTTTAGAACCGAATTCATGTCGGACGTCGTGTGGGTTGAGGAACGCGTGCGGGCTCATGAGACGAACTGACCTCTGGTCACCGTCTTTTCCTATAACAATTCCAGAATGGCCATAACGTTTAAGTAAAGGATGGAAAAACGTGCTGTAAGACCGTATTACGTAAGAACACATGTAAGTTATTAAATTTTCAGGTGAAAACAGACATTTACAACATAAAACCACCACCACCACCCTCTGTTTACCTTTTTGAAATGAAACAAACGTAAACTTTAAACAAACAAAATATGAACTTGGGGGTTTGCAAAAAGGAAACGTAAATAGTCATGTACATCACCCGTCATTTTTCTGTTCAAATTTTTACCTGTTTTTGGTAGCGGGTGTGGTTGATGTGGAGAATTCCGATGGACTACCCAGCAGGCGTGGATGAGGATTTGACTTATGGCGTAGACTAGAAGTGCGTAAAGGAATATTCTAAAGAGTTCCATCCGTTTCCTATTGGATGAATGGAGATGGTAAAGTCCCTCAATTTCAGGGTCACTAAATTTGTGGGTAATGAAAGGGAAGACCCCTTTCTTGCTCCGGGTGGCGGGCGTGATCTTGACGACGCTGAGACTTGACCCGCATCGGGCAGGGAGTGGACTCCCCTCTGGATCCATTCTTTTAGCCAAGTTTTGACAGAGGAAAACGGTGACACTAACTTACTAAGGTGACATTGTCGCCTGAGGTTACTTCTAATCCAAGAATGCTGCTGGCTAAACGTCTATAAGTGCCTGGATGAAGGTATGGACTGGACAGAATAGAGAAAGTGGACTTTCTCCTCGCCTGCAGAGAAGGAAAGTGAAAGGACCCGAATTTCGGAGACTCTGCTCGGCCGTCCGTGCTAGTAACTTAACGTTCACTTTTTCCTACTCGTGTTTTGGTAGTTGGATGTTATAGGATCTGCGCATTCAGCAGGAGACGCTGCTCACAGACTTTTCCCCCTTGAGGGTATCCCTATGATGCTGGTGCTGGAGAAAGTTAATTTTGGATCAATATGAGGCTTCGCTTCTTCTTTCTCTTCCGTTCCCACTTGTCGTCATCACTTTTCCAGTCTGAGCGGAGTAGTCGGCAAGGAGTCTTTTATGCCCACTGGGTCTTTCTTCGTGTGTCCCTTTGACCTTCTCAGCGAACTGGGCCTTTCCTCCTACTCTTTTGAACAAAGTAACGTGGAGTTCATTAGGATGAATTGGTGCCACTAGAGTACACAATGGTACTTTATTTTAATATCACACCACGTATAACTTGGAATCTCTCATGTGGTCATGTCCCTTTGCTCCGCCTGTCATTCTCTGCTGGAGAAGGTCAGAGGTTGAGATGAAACGTCTTCTTCTGACGTTTTTACTTGTTGGGGTTGGGGTTGCGGTGGAGGGGAGAAAGTCAAGTTTAATTTGATTGTAAATTGGATTCCAGATCCACGGAGCAGAGGCTGGAATTTGAGAAAGTTTCCAACTTAGATTTTCCATGTTAAAACAAAACTTGGAGTTGGACTTGGATTTGTAATGGAAAGAACCGTAGCGTTTCTCCTAATTGCATTACCATTATTCATCAAAATTGCAAATAACGCGTGGGAAAAAATGCACAGCATCGCCTCACGGTGGTGCACGGTGCAGAATTTCAATTGCCTTCAGCAATTTTTTGAAGCCTTTTACCATAACTTTTAATTAATTCAGGAATGGTTTTCATTTTGATCCAAATTTTGAAGTATTTCAGCTTGCGTTGATCAAATGATAAAAAGTTTGAGAGAAAAGTTGATGATGTTAATGTTTATTGATTTCGGCTGCCCGCCCACAGTGTTACTACCCGCCTAGGGTTTTGTGCTGATTAGATGTTGATTACCAGATCGATTGATTGCATGGAAAGAAATGGGTCAGCAAGGTGGGGTGGTGGGGGTGCCGCTGAGCCGCAGTACTTAGAAACTTTGGTTCTTGCCAACAACCCTCTGCTGGAACTCACAGAAAAAGTTTAGTTCCCGAGATAGCACCTTCGTGTTCGTGCTTTCCCATGCTTACCACTGGGCCTGGGGAGATTTGAATCGTGTGGCCAACTCCTGGTTGAGAATTTGAGTTTGGGTGCTTGGCCCTACTTTTACTCAAATTAACTGGAGGAGAAAGGAGAAAGTAGAATTTTGTCTTGGTTCGCCTTTGGATTTGGAGAAAGGTAATTGGTGTCTTAGTAGAAGAGATTGGATAAGGATTCTTTCTTCCTCGAGTTCCTGCTCGCTCTCCTCTTGGACTCTGACATGAGGTGAGTGAAGGTCATTTGTTAGGAAGAAAAGTGAAATGTAGGTTATTCGGTGGTGGTGGCAACTGGCAAGGAATCGAACATCTTTATTGGTTTGGTTCCTTTTGGACATGATCTCGTTCCTGGTGGTGGATTTGAGTCTAATGGGAAGAATCAGGGAAGAGACACGAGGCTTTTCATATTTGGAACGACGCACACAGGTGACTGGAGTAGCAGAAAATTGAATTTGGAGAAAGAATGATGGTAGTTTCTCTTTTTCTGGTCCTTTGGAGGATCCTGGAGATTTGGATTATTTTCACATGTCGGACAGAATGACGTCTTGAATTTCTTGTTCTGGTTCTCCAGGCCACTCCGCAGCACCTGCTGGTTTCCTAATTTCTACGAAATGTGTCTTTCACGTAGTGTTTTGTAGCTGCTGCTGCTGGTTTTAGGTTTTTGCTGGAGGAAAGACGAACCGTGTGGCTTCCGGGATGTTTAGAACTCAGCAGCGGTGGGATACCGGTTGGTTGCTTTTCCGTTTCCAGAGGAGTCTGGAGTCTGGGAGATTCTCCAACGGATTCGGATTTTGGGCATGAGAGATTCTGATTGGCTTTAAGCCGCTTACTGCACCGTTCTTCCTGCCGCCGCCGCATCTCCTCTTAATCTGGTGCCTAACCATGAGTTTAGTGTCTAGAAATAAGGTGGTGGGTTTTCCAGCATTTGTGAGTTATGAAACTGGAAGCCGGAAGCCTGGGCGGAAATGAGTTTCGTGTTGTCCGCCATTGCGTTAAATCTCAGCAGATTTTGGAAGGTTCCTAAAATTTTGTAATCAGGATGCTAATTTTGAGTTTTAATTTCATGATACTAGGTTTGTACATTTTTGTTTACGAACGGGTTTTTTGGGAGATTTTGCGCCAATTTACGTCGCTATTTCCAACTGTGGATTTTATATACTGCTCCTAATTTGACATGTAATTTTATATTTTCCAGATTTGGACATGGCTGAAGAATCCCCTGCAATGGAGATTCACAAATTCCCGGATTTCTTCAACTTGTCCACCGTTCTGGATGATAATTATGTCCAGTTTCAACAATTTGGAGTTTTCTTTAAATCCGTAAGAGGCCGCATGGGTGGACGACATAAATTATGAACACTGGAAATGTTTCCAGTGTTTGCACTGGAGTGAAAGTAATGAAAGGCGTTTCATGTTCTTTCTTTTTCCTTTTTACATTAGATCGAATGGGGAGAACCGTGGATAATTGGATTGATTTTTTTCCACATAATGGTTACGCTGATGACAGTCGTGAGTCGGAGACGGGCCACTGCCCAGGGACTCCTCTTTCTACTCATGCGTACGCTGCCGATTTGTTCTCTCCCTCCGCCTTCCATGTTCTCCCGGGATCCCGGGATATAATTTAACCAAAGTCATCTTGAAGTGTGCATTCTTTTGGAACGTGTTTCTATTTATTGATTCCAGTGACCTTGATATTTCTGTCTGAAAAATTGAACCAAATAGCGGCTGAAAACTGGCAGTGAGTTTATTCTAACAAAAACATATTGAAGTGGATGGATGGGATGTATTGAAGGAAATACATGATGGATGGAGGTATTATACTTTATTTCCAGATTGTTTTCCCGTCATCAGTACTTTGACAGCAACGGGATGTTCATTTCAATCGTCTTTTCCCTACCACTCCTATTCAATTGCATGATTATGGTCGTAAGTCCTCGTTGACAGCTAAATCGATGAGTAACTGAGGACAACAGCACTGATACACTTTTCTTCCTTAGGCAAATTGGCTCATGATTTCCAGTGAACTGATGACGAGCATAAGGAAATTCCAGTTGCAGCAGCAGATTAGGAGGGAGCAGGCGAGGGATGCTGCAAAGGAGGGACCTGCTGCGAGTCCAAAACGAGACGGGAAGTCAGATATCAAGAAAGGTGATTCGAGCAAGTACCAAAGGAATACCAAGAAGTCAGATTAATTAGTCTTCATTGTAAAACAATAAGGAAGAGGTACGCATGGTCACCTGGCTGAATGCATTCCGAATGATCCCAAAGATTAGTTTTATCAACCCATATCCTCTTCCGCCATTTACCTCAGAAATAGGAAATTGTAAATGAGAATTATTAGTAGTCCCGTACTTTGGGATCTCTGAAATTAGAAATCAACTGAGAAACTTAAAATGTATTGATATTGATATTTTAAATTGCTTTAATTAATTGTAGAATGATATCGTTCAAGGATCTAACGATCTTTTGTGATACATATTATATTAACGAGTCTCCTTAACTTTTATGGCCATTAAGTGCTTACATACGCTGGATAGGAAGAGGCTATTCATTTGGGATAATGTTGCAATAGGAAGATTAATTTAAGGACACTATACGTAAACGAGCGTTTCGCACTGTCGATAAATTTTAATCTGATATTTATATCGAGTGAAGCTATTGAGGACAAAGATTCGTAAACTGCCAAAGTCATAACGTTCTAACAACCTTTTAAGTTCTATGACCCCTATGAGTTACTGCCGAAACTTTCATCCGCCGCCGCTAGGAATGAAATATGGGAGACTGGCAAGGCAAAAGTATTTGAGGCTCTACATGACGATTACCGACAGAATCAGTAAATGCACATAACGGTTAATGAACATATTTAGAAAGAAAACAATCTCACGGAAGTGGGGTAGGGAACACAGCCCCAAGTCAAGTGAGTTTCGGAAACGTTTTCTGTCGTAACGCATTAGTCGTCATTGCGTTACTCATCCGCATCACCGCATCCCTCCCTGTCGGTCATTGCATCAACTTGTGATGACGACGCGTCAGGACAACAACGACGCTCGAATGAAAGTTTCGTCATACGTCGAATTTCAAAGTCCGACGTCTCTGGTGTAGGGAGGGAGGGATGAAAACCGAAATGAGGATGGGGACGACTTAAGGGACTACTTTGCTTGGTGTAAAGCAGCCCTAGTGTGGGAGATCCGCTTCGGTACATTGTGAATTAGGGACAAGGGCAGGGTGTGTCAAGTCCGGTTTTAGTGAGGGGGGGGGGGGGGGATGGAATTCGGAAGTGAAGGGAAGACGCAACGCTGTCGTCTTTTTCGTCGTCCTGCCTTGTCACCCTAATCGTCATCCCTTGGATTAAATACTGAGAATTCGGGTTCATTCCAGCGTGGAATTTCCCGGATGCAAGGAATAACGACGACGAGATGATGGAAGTGAAGGGGATGCGTACGTGCGGATGTTCATGTGCCAGGGCTTTGTCCTTTCTATTGTTGTAAAAAGCGGGTTTGGAATTTTGTTCTCATGCCATGCCCCTCCTTGCTTTTCCAAATAAAGTGGTCGGGCTGATGCAATTCCATCTCGAATGGACTGGAGTTTAGGACAAAGTTCTAAACTGCATTCTTGGTGCATCTTCCTTCCCCTCGAAGGGGATGATGCACCAAGACACCACCACCACAATGCACCAAGTGAAGGGGATGCTGCTGCGATGAGATGCGATGCCTCCGTGCTCTCTCTGGCGTTGGCGTCTACATTTTTCCCACACCGCACCGAACTTTGTCCCCCTTTCTTGGCTCTTGGGTTGTTTACTTGGATTTTCTGTTGATTTTTATTCCTATCCTTATCCCTCTGCGATTCAATTGTGCCAACTGAACCTGGTGGTAGTCGTAGTGTAGACTCTGAAGTTTATCCCACGGTCTTAGGTATATAAAGGTCAAAGGTAACCCCTGTTGATATCAAGTGTTCCAGTTGCATTGCATCAGTTCCAGTAGGCACAACCCTCCAAACCAGTGCTTTGTCCGTGAGACTCCAAATTAACTTGACCCTACCAAAAGCCCAGGATTGAGTTAACCTCGTAATTTCATTTCGGAAATTGCAACCGGAACCACCGAGCGAAGGGTCAACTGCCAGGGTGCGTTTGGCGATTGTCCAGTCCAGTTGTTTAGTTGCTCCGCAATCCTGTCGTCATTGTTTGTTATCTGGTGGTGAGGTCATTCGGTCACCCCATTTACGTTGACCTTCATTTGAGGACGCTGAAACGAAAAGTAAGAGAATTTATTATTCACTTTGCAGTTGATGACGTCGTGAATCGAAAGACCAAGTACTGCGCAGAGGAAAATGATGCAAAGCCCATAAGGTTTTTGCGAATTGGGCATTGGGAGGTGGGGAAAGAATGGAAGGATTTTGCACAAGAAAAGCGTACATTGTTGCATTGGATGAAATTGGTAATTTTGGGTGGTTATTACACGTGGCAGTAGTAAGCTCGTTTTCGCGAACTGCACGTTGATTCATGGGGGTTGGTTGGCGTCGTTTTGCAAAGTGTTGATGTACGTGGAGTTTCTCCCCTTTTCGAGAATGAAATCGACATGGGCGGGGCTTCGGAATCGCTTGGTATTTCGTACAAACACGTCATGAGTACTCGTGTCTCTGGGTGGCAACTTTCGTATCGTACGAGGAGAGGAAAGGAAAATCAGACGGAATGATTAATCTTATTCTTAACTAACCTTCTTACTTCGTTTTCTTTTGTTTAAATTGTAGGGTATCCCCAGATCCAGGGAATCAGTTTGTATCCTTAGTTAGTTCCTGGTGCTTCTGTCCCACATCAAGGTCCTCCATTCATTTCATCATCGGGTCGGAAAGTGCAGTCGGATCACTTTCATTTTCATCATCCATCTCTCCTAGCGTAGTTTAGTACCCTCTATACCGCTACACGGGACTCACTTCCTGGGTTGGAATATTCATCTTAATCCTGGATTAAACTGGAAACCATTTAGCAAAACTGTAAGTACAAAACAAAATTACTACACCTCATAGAAGCTAAATTGAATTTAAGTTAAAGCCTGTGAGTCCTTAGTGAATTCACCCGTACCTTCGGTGTTTGAACATTTGATTGCAATCCTCTTGGTCCCACAGTGAGGGAAGGTATCATATCCATGTGGCTGGGTACCCGTGTCAGAAGCAATTTGGCTGGTTGGTGTGTCGAGGATTTACATTGTCATCTGAATGATTCCTGTTCCTGTTGAGAGTTAGGGATACAAAGTGTCAGCATCAGGTCAGGAATCAGTCTAGGGGTGATTCAAGGTGAATATTCACCTTGGGGTGATTAATAATTGGAATCTTGATTTTCATTAGCGCTTCGCAGATTGATAGAATTTGCAGAAGAACAATCGCATGCGGCGGTGGTGGCTGAACTTATTCTTAAGCTCAATGAATCACTGCTGTTGTCAATCGTTTCAGGGTCGACAGAATCAGCCCAAATTCTTTACCTAGAAAACCAATCAGGTCATTTGAATTAGAACGTTTTGTAGGACGACCTTCCATTCTATGCCAGTCAGACAGCCCAGCCCTCTCTCTAATCTAGGACGCTTCATTTTTGCGTTTTACCTGGATTTGCCTGGTAAATGCAACGACGTATTTTCATTACATCGAACCTACTATTTACTTTCATCATTATCTTATCATAACCCTTTCATCACGTTTCGTGAGAATCTACTGGAATTGCTATAAAGGTACCATTACATACCAGAACGTTCCGGACATTCCATCCATTCCAAATTCCAATTGTTGGGCTACCTCAGTAGATCAGGTGAGGCTTAGTTTCAAGTTCGTTTCCAATCTGTCCAGTTTGTGCTGCTGTGGTCGTGTGAGGTTGGACCTCTCCAAACCAATTGATTTTGCTCAACTACTCTTCACTCTCGATTCTTCAGTTTGTCAATCAGTTCATTTTCTTTTCATTCCATCCACTCGATCCGGATCGAGTATCGATTCACGGAGTGAACGGCAACGGGAGGGAAGTCAGGGTTCGGCGAGGATCTAAACAAGACATATAAAGTAATGCAGGTCAGGTCATTATTCAAAATCATATTGTTCTTAAATTGAGCCCTAAAAGGTTACAATAACGGCAAAGGGTGGATAGGGACAATTTTTCGAAATACATTGCGCACTTCATGAACTTGATTCCTAGACATTAAAATTTTGATAGGCGTTGTTGCACTTGAATGATTGGGCAAGTTTTGAGAGAGATGATAACGTTTCCAATCACCTAACTGGAGGTAGGTTTAACATTACGTTATCAGTCCCCGGAGCGTGGCATCAATTGTTTATTTATACGTGATAACCAAAATGGGACTTTTTTTGCGAATCATTCGACTACTCAAAGAAGATTCAAGGCCGAGCCCCCCCCCCCCCCTTGCATCATCCATGTCGTGTGGGAAAAATTGATGTAATCGAGTCTTGCTCTTGCCTTTGCAAATCTCAACGGAAACCTTCCAAGTTGGCAAAATGTTGTTTGCTCGAATGAGAGTTGAATCCCACAACATGAGTTTGTCAGTCACTCGCAGGTGGTTGACGAATTAGTATCTCGGTTAGAGACTAATTTAAGTTTCTTATTTTTATATTTCTTATTTTGCAGAATTAAGTTCACGATGTGCTGGATCTCGTAAGCAGTTGGTGGTGGTGGTGGTGCTGAAACTGAGAAACTTGAGAGAGATAAATTATTCAACTTTACTGGAAACCCGACGCTCGACTAACTGTTTACTGGAAATTTCGCAACTGCAAGATCCCCAAACATGTTTGAATCCGAAACTACTAATTACTCTGCCTCAATAATTACTGGAGATACATTTCCTGCCCCTGCCTCCCCAACTGAACCGTTCAGTTCAGCCATTCTGGACGATAAGTTTGAAGAGACTGATGGAGGACACTCACTAGGTTCACCGACTTTGGAGGTTTCCGAAGATTACCCGGTAGAAGGTGGTGAAGACGATGATAGCAGTAGCGACAGCAGCGAGGATGACGCTGAACAAGATGATGAGGAAGAAGAAGGAGAAGATTCTGGGTCCACGAATGATGACAGTGCGGCGACGAGTGTAGTCGGCAGTCCATCTGCTGGCAACAGCCATGTGGAGACGAATGATTCGTCCTCCGAAACCCCAACCCAAGAAGAGACGGTCCCTGCAGCGGATCGACCTTCCCAAGTATCCATTCTGGGTGGGAAGTACTTACTGATTGCCAATCCTCCGACACCGCCAAGTACAACGTCCTCCGGACAACCCGCAACTCTCCCGAAGACCTCTCAAAAATGTGTCCACGTCGAAACGCGTGAGCAATTTATGTGCAAGGTAAGCAAAGAAAATGAATTCAAAGCCTGGCGCCGAGTGCATACATGGCTTGGTTTAGTTTCCTTTTAAACCACGCACGGCGCTCGGATGCCCTTGTTTAAAGCGTTAACTAGTTTTTGGAGCATTGGAAACTAATTTTGAATGATTTGTGTTCTGTTTTAGACCATCCCAAGGAACGCGGCTGGTCTCAACTTACTGGCAGCATATCATCGGATGAATGAATCTACGCACTGTGTCAACACAATCCATGAAATCGTCCTAAGTCCAAAGTCATTCTACCTGATCTTCCCCGTCAATTATGGAAACGTTCATGCTTATCTCCTGTCCAAGAAACGGTTGCGGGAGGATGAATCCGCTCACCTTTTTCGACAAATGGTGGAAGCGGTTCAATTCTGTCACTCCAAAGGGATCGTTCTCAGGGACTTGAAACTCGGCAAATTCGTTTTTACCAACCAAGAAAGGTGGGTGCTGGTTAATTAAGATTACTTCCGTTCGAGCACATTTTCATTTCCGCTTTGGAACTAGAAACTTCCGCATGTAGCGTTTCTAACTTTAACGTTTCGCTGACGTGGCAGGTTCTTAGTTGTCAAGTCATGTGCCATGCCTCTTCCGAACTTGCTTCGAGAAATCAAGGTTGAGATTCACATTAAAGTTATTCAGGCACAGAACCTGATCGTCTCGTCAATTGTGTTTGGAGCAACGAGGCTTGGCGTTGGCAAAAACAAGTTTTTTCGTCACTCTTCCCACTGCATGCAGAGTCCCATTTAATAATTTCATCTTCGTTGTTGGTTGACACTGCAAACAGACTGCACAATCAATTTCATTATCCCCAAGTAATTGTTCTTTTGCTCTGTTTTTACATAATAATTGCTTCGTGGTGCTTATGAGAACTTTACTTGTCAAAATTAGCAACTGCATTTCAGCTCCCTTCTTTGGGAAAACTATGCCAAGGTTTGGTGCAATGCCAAATCCTGTCACCTTTACACAATACCTCATAACGTAAACAAGTAAATTGACCCTCAAACATTGAGTTTTCGCACTCTTGCGTATACTAGCAATTTGTAACTTAGTTTGGTGTTGTTATCTGATTCCCCTCTTGGGAACTTTCAAGTGCACTTGAGAATAGATGCTGCAATCTGATTGATCTTTGAGCTTAAAATGATTTATTATTCTTAACCAATGGACATTTGTTGACATTTACATGAAATACATTTGCTTGTTTTTTATAGGACGACTATCAAATTGGAGTCATTGGAGGATGCCGTCGTACTTCCGGAAAGCGGTGAAGATGGTCTGTCGGATAAGCACGGATGCCCAAATTATGTGAGCCCCGAAAAGGCCGAAATTCTTCGCAACAATAGCAAGTATCCTGGAAAAGCCACTGACATTTGGGGATTGGGAATTATGCTTTACACGATGCTGGTCGGGAGGTAAGCCAAAGCCGCTTTGCCTTTCACGTTGCAGGGGTTGGGGTATGCTAGTACCCGTAATTTAATTTTTATACTCTTCTGTTCCAGGTATCCCTTCAATGATCCAGATCATGGAAAACTCTTTGTCAAGATCCGGTTGGGCCAATTTGCGATTCCGGAATGCCTGTCTCAAAATGTAAAATGCGTCATCCGATGTCTCCTTCGGAAGGAACCAGCCAATCGCCTCAGTTGCGCCGAAATTCTAAGCCATCCTTGGATCACGGATCAAGGAAAGTCTCAGAGCTCCCCAAGGATGAACGGACCTCCATTTGATCTTCCGTTTTGTCCTACCAGTCAAGACATATGGGTTTGGGCCAGAGGGACACGGCGTGGATTGGAGACGACTGACAATTTAGACGACCAAGTAGTACCCGAATGGACTCCACCCACCAAAACACCCAAAATGGACACTGGTGCTGCCCTGCCGGCGGACTACTAGACGACTCACCTCTAGCAAACACACCATCGGAAAAGTTATTCAAATTCCATTACTAAGAGTTGCCATCTTAGTAATTGGGGCTGCCTGATAAGTTTTACAAACCGAAGAACAGACTTCTTTCAGCAAGAGGAGTGTGATCTCAGATTCATCCAAAAAAAATAGAATACAAGAAGACCCACCTAATACTGAGGGGGAGCATCATCATCTCAAATCTCGTCACCAGTACACCATCACCACTAAAGCGTCTCTGCCTTTGGTTCTAATAAGTTCCAAGTACTAATAATTAATTGTAAAAGCTGTTTTAGTTATATTTTGAACTAATTTATGAAAGTAGGTTATCTAGCAGTTGGTTAGATATTTTGGAAAGCGAAATTGGTTTTCAAGTCACTAAATAAGTTCAACCTCTTGATTTTTAGTGAATATCCAAAGAGGTTTTCATTTCGAGTTACATGCTATACAATTTTGATAACAATTAATTGGCGACGCAAGAAGCAATGTCTTTATAATTTTTTGTGTCATCTCCACATTTCTGCTGGAACCGTTGTACGACTGGAAGAGTTAATGAATAAATTGTTGATTTCGTTCCATTTACAACAATTACAACAATAAAACTTTTTTTGTTTTTATTTGGATGGTCCAAAATACACTGTTTCTCATGGTATGGAATTTTCGGTAATAATTTGGAACTCCGTTTCCCTTTGTATAATCTTTTGAAACTTTGGCGTAATTTTTCCCTTATTATCAACCTTAGTCTTCATCTGTGGAAAACGTTTGATTTATTTCTTGGGTTTGGGGTAGATGCCTGGAGTCCCTGGAGTCTGCTGGAGATGAAGAAGTTGGAAGTGAAGAGGGGGAGGAGTTTTAGCACATTTAAGCACGCCATTGGTGGAACAGGTACGGAAAATAATGAACTCCGGACATTCGCCGTCGGAGGAGTGCTGGGCAGTAGCATTAGGAGACCCACAACCACGGTGGGAGTTACAAGCCGTAGTCAAAGGATTCGGAAAACCTGGAATCCTGCTTCTGGAGACGCTGCTGACACGCTTCCAGGTACGAGTCCTGGATCCGGTACATACCCGAATTGGCCTGGAACATCAATGTCTCCAGTATCCGCTCGTTCTTGATCGCTTTACTTGGTAGCACGATCTGGAATCAAATGAAAATGGAAGTAGTGAGTTAAGAATTCCTAGCGGGCTCAAAGGTCAACCCGAGCTCACCTTGATAAGATCCTGTGGTGAGATTCGGTATAATTTGAGCTCACGCGCCAATCGTTCCATGGTACATTTGAACTCCATTTTGGCATCCGTTTTAGAGCTACTTGGACGGCTTCGGATTTTGTGTCTCGACCAAGCCAACATGACCTCAAACTTCCGAATCTCCGCCACTTCCTGCAACGACACAAAATCATGACATTGGCGACATTAACAGCTTCCTCATTTCATAGTACGGCTACTCTCCGGTCATAGTGCTTCACGGCACCCGGCTCTTTGGCAAAGAACCGAGTCGGAGTCGGAGTCGGTGCAACTCTTGACTCCGAGTTTTTGAAGCAGTCGGAGTCGGAGTCGAACGTCCGACTCGGCTCTTTGTTCGGGAGCCGAGTCGGGAGCGCGGCTCTCAGAGTCGGTTTAACATTGGCACAGCCTTGCGATTCTTTCAATGTATGTCATCAGTGATCGTTTTTGGGTTTATTTTCAGTGATTTTAAAATTCCGTTCCGTTTTCTACATAAAGTTTAGGAGTCACTGTTGTATTATCCCAACTATAAAATACAAGATAGACATAGACCGAGCGAGCTGGGTCAGTGGTTAAGACTTCGATTCTTTTCCTCTGGCTAGCCTGAGATCGGAGGTGATTTTGTGTACGAGTGCAGGGAGAAAGTTTGGAGGCATGTCAATGAGACAATGAAATGAAGCCATTCCTAAGCTGTACTATCCAACTACCACAGTCCCTTGCAAATAAAATTGCCAATAGGAGATAAGCACTGTCTTCTGTGTATATCTCAGATGAGATGCACTCTCATGGAGTGCAGTACTCACCTGCCAGGTACCGATGGACAATCCTGCATGTATTCAGGATTGATAAGACGGTTTCGTAACCCCAACCCAGGAGTTCTGTAAGGAACATTCCTACTACCCTGCATGAGATTTGCATGTAATCATTGGGATGGAGTCACTTGATTTCCTCTTTCCTGATTAACGCATATTGCAGTCCTGTTCAGAGGAGCTGATTGGCGTGTTTGGGAATGACGGAGTTATTGCAATGGGCACGTTTGCGGCCTGAGCGATGCGGGTGGAAGCACCCCCCTTCAAGATAGACATAGGGCCAGAAAACGTAAGACCGTCACCGACAAGTGACTTACATCGTGGTCATATTCTCACGCACTATTTACCCATTGCATCATTAGCTAAGGAACACAGCCTTTCCAAAAATCAGTTAATAAATGTTCCTAATTCCTATTTTATATCATTTATGGGGTCCCTTTGCATCCAGCCTCTCCGTATGAAATTTCAAGGTCAACCGGTTTTTTACCCTATAATATAAAAGGATGCCTCTACAAATTTTGTTTTAATGCATGCAGGGTATGGTGGGACCTGAAACTGATCTACTTCTTAATCCTTTTCCTAATAATACTCAATTCTTATAAATCGATTCCGGTTTACACTACCAGGATCTCATAAGTTGTGAAATAATGTGA
>JAQIWD010000109.1:0-34371 GCA_034694825.1 Anurida granaria
CATTTTAATTTTGGAATTTTAAGCCGTAAGTTTATGGCCAATTTTAATGCAGTTTCCATGGCTTGGCTGTCCTTAATGAAAAAAGTTTAGGTTTTTGATGTTACAGCATTCTGCATTCCTCAAGCTTGTTCGCTCATCAGCTGTTTGATCCCCAATGCCTGCTGCGCGTCGCTTAGCAGAGGAGAAGCACATGATTGGAAAATCAAAATCAGAAACTCTCCTCCGAGATAAACGTTCCAAGGCAAGAAGTTTATCTTTTTAAGCTTCAAAAGTGGACATTGTATAAACACTACTGGACTTGGTATTATCTTAAGTGTTTAGTGAGTGTTCATCGAATGAACGTCGTGGGAGGAGGGGTGCCAACTGCGTCGTCTTGTCTCTCGGTAAGTTTAAGTTTTAAAAATTATTAATTTCACAATTAAGTCCACGCGACGCGTAAAATTGCACTGAAGATGGACATAAAACATTCTTTGTTATGTCAAATGAAGCATGAGTTGAGTTACGGTTTTCACATGATTTAGTGAACTCCATACTCCTGGGTCGGTCAAGGTCAAGATTATTAAATCAATGCTATTTTCCCTCCTCATTGTAAAGCAAAAGCAAGCGACTTTTGCGAAAATAGTCAGACTCCAAATGGAGGATAACCTCAATCTCTCTTGCCCTTCCTTGGTCGTGACCCCTTGAGATAACATTCTCTTGCTCTGGTTCATGGTTATCATCATGTCTCAAGCTCAAGGAAGTTCAAAGTACATGTTGACGGACGAGTATTATGTAACCGAACCTCCTGGCCTTGATCTATTCTGCCTAGGTAGTTCATGTCAAAGGTTGTTTATTTAGAGTAGAGCATTTGCATGTATTATGCATATGAGAGGATTATGAGCAAGGGATTAATTTCGTTAGTGTTGAAAACTTGATTAACCATCTCCGTCGTAGAAATTCCACAGAAGCAAATGAAGCAATAAATCTTAAGCATAAAGCCTTCCTGTGGCTTGATAAGAAATTAAAGGCTGAGAACTCAAGCGTTCATTAGACTGGGATTCTGCGGCTGAAACGGTTCTTCAGCATTCAGCTCTCTGATCTCGTCATTTGGAGCAATTGAATTTAAATTGATTCCATACATCCAGGGATATCCCTTTGTCTATTCTTTTATTATCAACTTCACTTTGCTCTTTCAATTTTAAACCTGACAAGATGGAGAGGCTGGGAATAGGAGGACTAGGGTGCAATTTGGTACGGAGATAATTTGCATTTTTGAATTCTAATTCAGCAGAACATGAGACAACACCAAGCCCTTTGGAGCAGAATAACAACCAGCGCAACTTATTAATGTTTAAATGAAAGTAATTTCATTTTTCATTTGATTTCTAGCCAACTTCAGCAATGGCGTCAATGAAGCGTGCTGGATCTCCAGCCGAAGCTGATGAGTTTGCAGTTCTGACGAAGCGTGATGCTCAAGTACGAATGGAAAATGAACTCAAGGAGCTCGTCAAATCTACTTCAGCAGAGGAGAGGCCGGTAATTATTTGTTAACTGATAATAACCCGAGCATTTTATGAATGGTACAGTTAATGAGACCTTACATCATTCAGGAGCAATACTCGAGTTTTGCTTATCTTCAGATTAACGATACCAAAGATACGATGAGGTAAATTTTAGAGCAATCGAAATTTAGGTTTACGAGTTACGTTATAAGTTCTTTCTGAGAGTCACGAACTCACTGGAATTTGTTGATCAAACAATGGAGAAGGCAACTGATAGGAACCAATTTTGATTCCAGAGAGTATTGGAGTTTCTTTTCAAGCAATTCGAGGTTTCCAACTAACGCTTGCTCCAGTTGCTGAATTGTAAAAGGATTAGTTCAAGTCTCCTAATTCAGATTTGAATTATTTATGAATGAATATGATGGAGGAGTTAAAGATTTCTCAGTTTTATTATGACGGTCGTCGATTGTCAATTCAGGAATTAAAAGAAAAGGTCTCATTGGTGAACCAATTCGAATTAAACTCATCAGAATTTCTAATTCTTTTAATTTTGATTTTTGCAGATGGTGGAGAAGGAATTTGACGGTTTCCAGGATATTTTTACAAAATTTCTCCAAGGTTCCGGAACGTCAGTCAAATGGGATAAAATTGAGAAGTTACCGGGCACAGCTATCCAAGATTACTCGACACTCTCTATCCCCGCCAATAAGGAACAAGTCAGGGAGATGCTCTCAAAATTGGTCGTCATCAAACTTAACGGTGGGCTGGGGACGTCCATGGGTTGTCGAGGTCCAAAATCTGTCATCTCTGTAAGTACCCTTTCTTTGCTTCTTAACAACTCGCCGATAGGAAATTACGTTTAAATTCTTCTATTTTTTAATTTATTCCTGCAAGGTTCGAAATGACTTGACATTTTTGGATCTGACGGTACAACAAATTGAGTACTTAAACAAAACTTTTGACGCCGATGTCCCGTTGGTGCTCATGAATTCTTTCAACACGGACGAAGACACTGAGAAAGTCATTCGGAAGTATCGGAGTTTCAACGTCAAAATTTATACGTTCAACCAGAGTCGTTACCCCAGGATCAATCGGGACTCTTTTACGCCGATCCCTTCTTCGTGTCGAACGAGTGACGACATTAACGCGTAGGTCAACTTTTCTGCTGGTTTTCTTATTGAAACTGACCATAAAATTATAATAATCCTGTCACTGTCATTTCAGATGGTATCCGCCTGGACACGGCGATTTTTACCTGTCTTTTGACAATTCTGGACTCCTTGACAAATTCATCCAGGAGGGTCGAGAGTATTGTTTCATTTCCAACGTGGACAACTTGGGCGCTACCGTGGACTTGGGTATTGTCAACTTTCTCCTAAATCCGGAAAAGCGGGAGGTTGTGAAACCCGAGTTTCTGATGGAGGTCACGGATAAGACAAAGGCCGATGTCAAGGGAGGAACTTTGATTAGTTACGGGAATCATCTTCGGTTGTTGGAAATTGCACAAGTACCAAAGGAGCATGTAGAAGAGTTCAAAAGCGTGAAGACCTTCAAGATTTTTAATACCAACAACTTGTGGATCAGTTTACCAGGTAGATGGAAATTGATTTTAAAACCCTCAGAAAATATTGGGTAGAATCGAATAATACTTTCTGGAAGAATATGAGCTTGACATGGGACTTGAATTGTTTGTTTTCAGGGATCCAAAAGATCATCCGAAATAAAACTTTGGATATGGAAGTGATTGTGAATAACAAGACCCTAGACAATGGACTCAATGTGATTCAGTTGGAAACTGCAGTAGGGTATGTTCGCAAATTAACGGAAGTCAATAAAGGGTCAATCCAATCATGTATTCTCTACCTCACTTTTTATACTTCTATCTTTTGTATTTAGAGCTGCTATGAAGTGTTTTGATAATGGCATCGGTAAGGTCACCTTCAGAAACCCGTTCACGAAATGTTTGACACTATAAAAGGGACAGTATTCTCATGGTTTATTTCTGTTTCCAGGTATCAATGTTCCCAGACGCCGTTTCTTGCCCGTGAAGAAGACGTCGGATCTACTCTTGGTGATGAGCAATTTGTACAGCCTCAAAAGTGGATCCTTGGAAATGAGTCCCAAACGGTAATTAGCAACTTGCAATTGAATTAGGTACCTAGTAATCTTAATTAAAAATGTTTTTGCTTTGTTTAAAAATTTCAGCATGTTCCCCTCTACCCCGCTGATCAAACTTGGTGACAATCACTTTGCGAAGGTAATTTTCCAATGAAATCTTCAACCCTTCTCTGTTTTTAGCTGCGTGTTTTGTAATTTTCTTTCCCGACAGGTGAAGGAATTTGTGAAAAGATTTGAATCAATTCCGGATTTGTTGGAGTTGGATCATTTGACTGTTTCTGGGGATGTGACTTTTGGACGTGGAGTCTCTCTCAAGGGCACGGTTATCATCATTGCCAATCACGGAGAAAGGATTGATATCCCGGCTGGAGCGACGCTGGAGAATAAAATAGTTTCAGGAAATCTTCGAATTTTGGACCACTGACAAGATAGGCTTCAGATATAGGAATCCATTCAAGTCAGATATACTCATGACTAATCCTGACTAATCAAAGTAGATTTATTGTTGAATTTTAAAAGTAATCTAACCAAATTTTTTTTGTCTGAAATATCTGTGAAGAAAGGGCAATAGTTCAATCTAGAAATCCCGTTAGTCTGTTTTCATGAGATGGGGATGTGGAAAGTAGCAGGTGAGAGAGGTGTTTCTGAGCGCCACTTTTTCTTTTCATTGGAGAAAACACTTTACTTTAGTCAAAACACCAACCACTTACTTTACATCTCTCCATCTCCAGCCTGCTCTCTTCATTTTAAGTTAATTAGGGTTTGAATGTTTCAGTTTCCCTTAGTGGTTTGAAAGTGTCGTTGATAGAAAGGCAGGTTAAAATGCAGGGAGGGGCAGGACAGGTCGGAGGTGGTGAAACTCCTCCCCTGTCAACAATCACGGGAGGGACATCGGGCAAATCCATGTCCGTCTTCGTCTGGCAGCCCAGTGACGACAGGGGATATCATGGCAACAAAGGGTCTGGCCCCACCATCATAATTGCGAATTGCCTTATTGTTCTTGCCCTAGTGTTCATCGTCGTGTCCTTCTCGACTCCTGCTTGGCTGGAAACGGATGGATACCTCGAGAGGCCAAAGTTCATTAGAATAGGTACGCCATTTATTCCCATCAATTATTGGTCATTTTATTGATGCTAAAAAGGAGTTAATCAATTGGATGCTCTATTTTTTTTCTCAGGTCTTTGGGAAGGTTGTTTTGACCATTTGCAAGATGATGGGCACAGATATGACAATGTGATCTCTGGATGCTGGTATCTCCTAGCAGAAGAACTCTACCATCTCAACGAGCTTATTTTCCAACGTAAGGAATCCATGTTCAGATTAGTAAGAATTAACGCTTGTGACTCATCGAGCTGAAGCATTAGATTTTAGACGCGATGAGTATTTGCCCTTTGCTTTCCCCTTCCCAAGCTAATCAGATTTCCGTTTCGGGCAACAATGGGCATCTTGGCAACAATGTTCCTCTGCCTCGCCCAAACTCCTCCATTCTACATTCTTTCACCTCCGGGTATTTTTTTATCATGTTATGGAACAATGGAGCATAGCCTCGCATGGTATGCGGATAATGGCAATGGGAGATTTTGTATGTTGTAACTTTCATGTTGAAAACCACACCTGTGACAGGTACAGGCAGTGGCCGTTGCGTTCCCCCTTTCTTCCGTTTCCCCTAACTTTCCAAAATGCAAAACAAAATAAATAATTCTGGACAGGTGCGTGTAGTAGTAGACGGAAGTGTGGAACGTATATTTAAAAGTGACTCAATTTAGCTCAATTCTGCCTGGTAGAGAGGCTTTTAGTTTAATTGTGAATTCTGCAAAGTTGCTGTTTTCGTGTCTTATCTCTCAATTATTCACAAGTTGACCCGGGAGGGATCTTGCATTACTGATTGCAAAATTTCAGTGACTCGACGAGTGGTCTGAGGCTCTCGCTTTGTTTGGATCTCTCAGTTGATTTTCGAATCTTGAACTGTCAACAGGTCAAAGACTTTAAATTCAAACTTCACTTTTTTTATTGCTAGAAGTTTTGCAATACTCAATCAAAATTTATTCCTACCGTGCAGATTACCCGGTGACTTTAGCTCACCGTCCGCCACCACTGCGTAACATGATGGACGACTACTTGGATAGTTATCATCCGATCCGAAGGACAATGTCCGGCAGATTCGCCCTTGGGATCTTTGTCTTGGCTGTCATTTTAATTTTAATTGCTTTCTCCTCGCCTTACTGGCTAGAGAGTGACCCACGCATTGTTGGAGCAAAGTTTGAAAAGTTGGGCCTATGGACCCATTGCTTTCGCTCATTGCCTGACCCTTATGTCCAGAGCTTGAGCCGCTTTTATTCTGGGTGTCGTTGGATTTTTGACCCCTTCACAACAGGCTACTCGGAAATCCGTGGATTCTTAGTTCCACGTAAGGGAATTCCAGGGCTTCATCACAATGTTTTTTTTTTTTTGGAAAATTAACACTTGCTAAGCTATGCTAATCCTTATTTTGTTAAAATTATAAATCAGAATGAGACTAAATATTTTTTTGCATTCCAATTTCCAGCCTTCTTCGTTGCAGTCCAATTCTTTTTTACAATTTGCTTTATTACGCTCCTGATGTGCTGCGTGTTGGTTCCGATGTACTTGCTTTGTTTTGGACCGGATCATCAGGTGAGGTTGTTTCACCTAACTAAAACCATTTATCAATAACGTTTTATTATGGGAAAGCGCCTTGTCTCTTACACGTTGAAATTGACAACGACCACACGCCGAAACCCCAAGGTATGGTAGGGGGGTCCTTTGGCTGACCCTTTGGGGGGTCCTTTAACCTAACCTAACCTAACCTAACTAATTTTTTTTTGCGTACAATAAAATAGATGTCGCGCAGCTAGTCATGTAGCGCAGTGCTAGTCTGTCGCTCTAGGGGGTGGTCCAGGCGCTTCGCGCCTGGAGGTGGTCCTCGCCCAGTGGGTACCATCGGGGTTTCGGCGTGTGACAACGACAGGAATGGTAAAGACTTTATTTTCATTTTTAGTACTACGTCCTGCTCATCAAGGTCATTGGAATGATCCTCATCTTCTCTGGTAAACCACTATCCGATTCAATTTTCTTAAAATTATTCTTAAAATGTTTGTCTCACGTCCTAGGATTTCTGGGAACCATCGCGGTAATTGTATTTGGAGCAATGGGGGATAGCAGGGCGTGGTAAGCTCTATCACGTATTAATTTAAATTGCGTTAAGAACGTCTTTCCTTGTGTTGCTAAACGCTAATTCTGCTTTCATTCCAGGATGCCAGACTGGCAGAATAACAATCTCTCTTGGTCCTTTGCTCTGGGTGTTGTGGGCGTGGTCTGTGAGTATGTCGCTGGGATTTTGTTTCTTGTGGAAGGTCGTGTGCAGAACCGGAAAAGGAAACTCAGAGAATCCCATTCAGCGTATACGATGGAGACGAAGGCCTGACAGGAGGTCACGAGCACGACAACCTTACCACCTCCCCTCCAGCAATCACCGCCAAGACATCTCCGTCCTTACTATGATGAACCTCCTCCTGGTCCTAGCACTAGGGACTTTCAGCGACCATTCACAATCACAATTCCCCCTTCTTCTCTTGTCACTTCCCTCTAAAACGATCTTACTTCATGTTCTACATTTTAGTTCCTATACAGTTTTCACAAGGTATCAATCAAGGAATTCTCGCGTGGAAATTAGGAATCTCATTTTTAATTAAAAAATTCCGTCCAATTCTTGCAACACATAACGAATGTCAAACTTGATGGGAACCTCACTCTAAATGCCTTTTTAACGTTAACAGGGTTGCCAGTAGTGGAATTAGTGCAAAATTACACGACTAAGGTTCATTATATTTTTCTAAGTGTAACTTTCTACTTTTGGATGTAATTAGTAATTTATTTTAATTTCCTAATGTTGCATTTTTCTCCCCTTTTTACTACGTGTGAGAGACAAAATCCACAAATTGCACGGTGAATTCAGTTTTAACCTCAAGTGTTAGGCTAATTAGTATTCAACCCCTCACGCCTTGTTCCAATTGACACATGAGAATAAAGTGTGAATAAATGCATGAAAGTGTCATAATTAACTTTATTCTACTACGGAATGTTCAAATTCTAAAGAGTACGACATCAACATTCAACAATACACGGAATACACAGATGATGAGAAACATGCGGAATAGACTAGGAATAGTAGGGATCTCATTTCTCTTACTTGATGGTCTTGGTCTCTTCTCTAGAAAGCTGCTGACGTGGTTTTATTGTTAGCATAAAACTGCTGAGCAGAGATGAGAATGGTGAAGAGGTACATGCAGGCAGCAATCCAACAGTTGTAAGCGTTGGCCGAAAACGCTTGATCTCGGTCTGTAATAAATGCCTCCATCGTCTTGTAGTGGTCTTGTAGAGGCAAATCCTCAACAAGTGCAACACTCTGTACGTAAAAGAAGAGCCCCATCAGGATCTGCAACCAGAAATCAGAAATTAAATCTGAATCCGCGACAACACTTACGATATTGCGTTATTTGTACGGAAAAAGCATAACTGTTTATTAGCAAAATGAGGAACAGTCTGTATCGGGGGCATTGGTATACTCATGGAGCCTTCCGTGCCTTCCAACATGACATGGGATGATCAAACCATCGACCAAAGATCGGACATAACAATCAACTGCAAACGGGGAACTACCAATGCCTCCGCCACCAACTGCACACGAACCCCTATTTCTTATGATCTAATTGGCCAAGGCTGCGAAAAGCTTACCAGTTGCACGAATCCCCAGCCGCTAAGAAGCAGGCAGCAAAGAGACAGTTTAGGACCACAAATTGGCATCTTTGGCTGATGGCCGATTGGCTGACTGTTTAAAAATTACTCCTCCTGAAAGTAAAAATTAAAGAGTGGTAAAACGATGATTAAAAGACCAATCAATGTGTGTGTCTAGGTGGTTAAGTAAGGTCAAGGTAGGTTTCGTGTCAAAGGCCAGAACGACGACGGCAGACGGCAGTGATGTGTACCTAACGTAAAAAATGTAACTCACGACGATTCGACTGCTCGACTGGTGAACAGATGAACCTGATCTTTTCCACACCACAGTTAATGGGATAATAAGGAACTTTACCAAATTGAGACTAATGATAACTGTTTAAGGAATTAGTAATTTTCCAGGTCAGGAACAGAAGCAGCTGACTTTCTGGAATTATGAAAATCAAGGTGGGTCGAATTCCTAACGTGGGGATTTCAAACGTTCTGATTTAATTTAATACATCAGGGCATCATCAGATCGATCAGGGCGACTTGGGATGGGTGCAAGTTCACTCTCCGAAATGGGCACTCGTGATATTCACCTAAAGGACTTTATTCGCTTACTTAACATTCAAAATCACGCGTATTCGGGAACCTAAGACAAACATTCTGATTACTAAACGATTCAAATCAAGTTTAAAAAATAAAGATAGAATACTTGATTTTGTAATACTACAAATTATTTGAATAGTAAAATGAAAATAAATGTTTGTTTATGGAATCTTACTTTGAAAATATTCTGGTTTTGTTGAAGCAAATACCAAAGGATGCGAATTCCAGCACGTTTAGCCTATACTTACCTCCTTTTAATTTCATATCTACTTGCAAAATTATTTAACAAATTAAAATTCATTTGCAATCGTTTAAGCATTTGACCTTGTTTTTGCCCGCATTAACATTCAAAAGTGAACCCGCTCGTGGGATCGCGATGTCACTTTTAGTACGACTCTTCGTATTGCTTTGTTTGAATTGGCTTTGGATTTGGATCTCATTTGTGGTTGGTTGATTGTGTGTGGTTGGCCTTCCAATTTTTATTTGAGCTAATTCAGTTCAGTATTAACAACAGAAGACAAGGTTATTCGTATTCCGTCAACCAGCCTGGCGTGTTGTAATCGTTTATCACCAAGTAATTAATTAATCAAAAATTATTTGCAAAGACACCAAAACTAACTATTACGTTTGTAAAATTTCCTAGGAATCGGGAACGGAAGAAAAGGGTTCACAGGTTCAGGAAACCATTGACATCGCTTTCGCTTATCTTGCTGGTTTATCCTCATCGCGGACCATATCTAACCACGGCAGCGTAGTGGTAGTGGTGTTTGAATTGTGGTTAAGTTTGTAAACCAAGATTGTACAACTCCGCGATTTTACACCGGGTCGAGTAGGGTACCACTACTTGGGTCTCGTGAACCAGCGTTCTCCCTTCCGGTTTTATCATCGCGTCGGTTTTCTCCCTTGGACATCCAAGCACTGTTGGGAGTTGACCAGTTTGGAAGGGACGTTCAGTTAACCTTGCACGCTGGATGGTTATGGAGAGTTTGGGTCCAGGATGGGTCCACGAAATCCACGTAGAGTCATAGGCTACTTTGTCAAGAGACGGAAACGGGATAGGATGCTTACGGTAAGGAATCACTCATCATCATCTGTCCTTGTCCATTATCTCTGTATGACCCACTTCAAAAGCTACGATTACAGCTAGTGCGCTATTTGAGTTATTGAGTAATGTGCAATGTCGGATAAACGTGTGTGAACTTGTCCTCTTCCTCTTGTTTTAGCGAAGGGTTTGGATTTTGAGTTTGGAAGGACAATTAATAGCTCCAAACTCCAGCCTATTTATATTTATTCATTGTTTGGGAACCTGTAATTAAACCAACCCCACAAAGAGAAACCTATAATTGACTCCAGTAATAATACTCATCAATCCCTTTTTCCCTTTCTATTAAGGGGAGGTCGGAGGTGTAATTTTAGAAACGCCAGTCTCACTTAGTCTGGTAATTCCACGTGCATAATCTAGTGACGTCAATTCTATCCGTTACAGCAAGGAAAATGATAAATGAGTTGGCAATCGGCAATTGGAATTGTCAACTACAAAATCGGTTTTATGGGTAAGAAATTGTTAGGTGCCCCAACCACAGGATTGTGACGTAAGGACGTGGAGTTATGTACGAAATGCCTCGTGGTGGTTTGGTTTCATCCCAGCTCATATTTATTCAGCAGAATTATCCGTTTTCAATTCAATTCCGATAAATCCTACAAATAATGGACCTTCATGGGTAAAGGTTGTCCGGGTTTTCCTCAATTTTTAAGCAGTTTGGGAGGTTCGGCTGTTCCCTTTCCCCCAATCCAATACAGACGTCAAACCAACCTTTGGGTTGGTTGGGTGTGTCCGGTAAAAGGGTCATTGCGGGTTTTATTTGTTGAAAGCTAAAAGACTTGCCATTGCCCCCAAATGGAATCCCTTTTAGTCAAGGATATCGTTGGTTGGTGAAGGGTTAGGACTTTGGTGTTGTCATGTAAGGTCAGCGAAGGAAGGATGTTTGGTTGATTTGATTTCTGAATTCTAATAATTCTGTAAGCCGTAGAAATTTAGTGCAGGACTCTTAAAGTTACCAATTATTTCTGTTTTCAAATTCCGATACCGGGTAGTTGTGGGCCTTCAAAGTTCTTCGATTAAAGTGCCAGTGCATGATAGAACACCCAACAGCATGATGGTTGAGGCTAAGTCTCCAACACCAAGTCCTTCCTCGGCTATCTCAATTATTTCAGTGTCCGAAGTTGAAAGTTCAATTCCATCGGCCGTCACTTCTGCAACTGCTGTTAGTGAGACAGTGACGCCTTCACCGAGCTTGAGCGTCCAGTCTATCCCCACCCCAGCACCTAATCTCTTTTGCCAAATCAATAATGCCATGGTAAGCCTAAGTTTTTTGTTCTGAGTCACTAGTATTTGAAGAAATTATACAAGGTATTCGCTTTCGCATTGATATTGGCACGTGCCTGACCTCGACCTTAACCCCACCTAGCTCTTCCTGGCTAGGAAGTTCCAGCTCCTTTGTGTACCATGGGGCGGGGGAATGACTTAGGGTTATACCTTTTTTTCCAATTTCAAGTTGGAAATATCCAACTAATACCTAAACCAGCTGTAGAAATTGGATTGAATTATTCATAGGAAAGGAACGAATAATTGTTGAGACGTATGAAAAGGTAGATGGGCGGAGGGGAGAAAGTCCTTGGAAAGTTTATGCCTATCTGCTTTTAGCTTCCACCTGGGTCTTGGAATTTTATGCTTGTACGCTTTTATGAAGCAACAAGTGAACCGTCCATCCTCATCATCCTTGTCACATTGTTTCCGTCTGTCATTTTAATAATTTACCGTTTATATATTTAAAACTCTAACTGGAGATTGACAGACAAATGGCTGCTGCGTCTAATGAACTTTAATGAACTTTTTGGAGAATGAGCTTTGAGCAGAGGCAGAGGAAAGAATTCATTCAGTTTCATTTAAATTGAAAGTTTTGCTGGAACGGAATCCTCCGGTCCAGAAGGATGATGATCGGAAGTGAGAAAGAGCGACAACTCGAGGAGATTCTTCTAATTGATTCAGAATCAGACGGTGATGGAGATCAAGAAAAGGAGAGTTTTGTGATTGTGCTCAATGGGACTGTTTCGGAAGGAGCCATTTTCATGGTATCGATTCCAAATTCCTTCTTTCCCTTATTTCGTAGATCAGACACATCTAAACAATTCATTCTACTTAATTCGTAATTTGTCCATTTGAAGGAACTGTTTGACGTTACATGGATTCCGATACGACAATGGTTTACTGTCTTGTTTTCTTTTGATGTTTTGGGACAATGGCCGTAGGCCTTGTCTGGAACGAGGGTGATAGCTTTGGTTGTTTTGTTTCCCTTGAACTCATTCCTATTTGTTACCTTGAAGGAGCTCAAAGGAAGAAGAAATCGATCCAGCCTGGTGACTCGGAGACAGGACAGGGATTTCAACCAGGAAAACTGTTCGGAACGTTCCCATTGTGTACCTTATTACCTTACTTTACCTCACCTGGGAGAGCATTATGAAGAAACTGTGGGAAACGACTTGGGCTCGGCGCTTCTTTTCTTATTGTCGGAGAAAGTTGCTAGGAGAAAGTTTTCCAATCTCACAGAGTGAATAGACCTTGAACCTTTTTTCTAGTCTGAGTCTGTCCTTTTCTTACTTTCTTTTCATTAATTTTTCCGTCTCGTATAATTTTTCACCAGGCCTTCTGGCCAACTACCGCCTCGTATTTAGGGGTGTTTTTCTCATTTTTGTTATCAAACAGGGAAAACCTGACCTGAAGCAGGAAGTGGAAGCACTGGGGTTTTGTCACGAAACCCTCTTGCCCAATTCACGTAACATGCCTGCTGGATGTGTTGGAATAGCTTTTAATTGATTAGTTCCACAGTACTCAAGCTGAGCGTTTAAGTTATAAATAGGAGCTGAGGTTATTCACATTGTGCTGTTTATTGTTATTTCTGGAGATGGTCGACGGAGTTATCATTCTGCTTTTTAAATTAAGAGGGAGATTCAACCAAAAAATTTTATTTTATGAATACCAATTTAAATGATTTAATTCGAGCACATGTCGGCTCGAATTTTCTAAGTCAGACTTAGAAAATTCCACGTTGAATCTACTGGAGGAAGATGGTGAAGACTCACCGAGGTTTTCTATGAGGTGAGAAAGATGCTTGCATCTCTGTATCTCCAAGTGGAAAGGAAAACTTTATGTCTGGAAATAATGGCGAATAAATGGCGTAATTGAACGGTTTCTTTGCTTTCTCTTTGTTGTTCCACTAATAACGTGAAACTAGAGTGCTCTAATGCATCTTTTCTTGTGCTGCGTGACGGGAATTCGTGGTGATTATGGAAGGAAGAGAGATGTTTTCTTTCTCCTGTTCTTGTCAGATGAGCTTTTCGACAAATCGATATGAAAGATGCCCATTTTCCTCAAGGTTACTTGCCTCTTGTGCCTATTTTTGAAAGGGGATCTTCTCAAGTCCCAATTCATGTTGGCCATTTTGAGGGATCTTTGCAGAAGAGATGTTTGCTGATTTTGGAAAGATAAACAGGAGACTCGTTGACTCGTTGAATTAAAATTTTAAGCTTTAGCTACGAAGACCAACTAAGATAGGGACGGTAACCAGGGAGCAGGGACTGAGATTTGCTGGGCTCATGGTTTCCTTGTTTTCTCCCTATGGCAGTTGGAATGGAGAGAAAGTGAAGTTTCTCCGCTGTTGTGTGAATTCTGAAGTGGATTCAGGTTCAGGAGAATAAGAAAGACGTCAGTAAGACGTCCTACTTCCAGTCTCTGCCCTCATTTCAACCAATCTTCATCCCCGTTTCCTCTGCCGCGTTTCTATTTTTCTACTCCAAAATCTGGCCTCATCTCAGTGCGGAAGTGATAAAATAGGACAATAAATGTTTTTATGGTTTTCTACCAAGGACAAATCCGTGACCCTCCGTCTACGGATTCTCCTTGTGGAGAATCCGATTTTTAATAAGTTGTTGACCTATCTGCGGGGTGGACAGACATGTGCTATTCGATCCCACGAGTTTAGCCTCTTTCGCAATGTGGGAGGAAGAAGGAATTACGGATTAATTTAATGGTTTGAACACTTGTGGTTACGTCTGCCACTGCACGTAGGAGATGATTTAGTCTTGTCTTGTGCTAGTTAAAACCCACTAAATTCTGTCGGGAAATCTAAAATGGGGTCTGTAAAATTGGTACGCACTAACTCTCTAGCAATGACACTCTAGTATTGAAATTATGCCCACGTTGACTAATTCCATTGATTTTGTTTGTTCCTAGGGATCCGGTATCGGAGAGCCATCAGTCAACCATGCCCTTGTCATTATATTCCTCGAATTTTTCGCCTGGGGGTTGCTGACCACCCCAATGATCTCTGTATGTCAAGCAAATGCAAAGCACTGCACAAGTTTACTTTAAATTTAAGGTGACAAGTCAATAATTTCCATTTTGTTTTGAAATTTTAGGTATTAAATGATACCTTTCCAACGCATACTTTTCTAATGAATGGACTGATTGTAGGAATCAAGGTATGAGCAAATAAAAAACGAGAGGCATTTTATTAATGTATATCGATTGATTTATCCCTAATAAGCGTTGTTTATTTTTTGCAGGGATTTTTATCATTTTTAAGTGCCCCTTTAATTGGAGCACTCAGTGATGTTTGGGGACGGAAACTCTTCCTCGTCCTCACCGTCTTCTTCACATGTGCACCGGTTAGTAATTCGTTTATTTATCGACCTGGGCATCAAAGTATTTTCAAGTTATTCATTCCTTTAATTTACAGATACCCCTCATGCAACTCAACACCTATTGGTATTTTGCCATGATCTCGATCTCGGGTGAGGGAATAATCTTTTAACCCTTGAACAATATAAAAACCAAAATCCATGGTCTTATAATTTATCCAATCTAAGGTGTCTTTGCGGTCACATTCTCAGTCGTCTTTGCCTATGTGGCGGATGTGACCCCTGGTAAGATTCATTGTCATTCGCTTCTGCCCGGAATTTACAAAACAAATTTCACAGGTGAACAGGAGCGGTCAGCGGCGTATGGATTAGTCTCAGCCACATTTGCTGCCTCGCTCGTTACCTCTCCGGCATTAGGTAACACAGCCAGAATTTTTGATTGGGAGTGAATTCTAAAGTAATATGTTTAGTTTTCCACGGTTATTGACATTTGTTTAACTTGATTGGCAGGAAGTTACCTCGAGACGACTTATGGTATTCAGACTGTTGTATCCTTGGGTAAGAAAAATACAAGTATGCTTTTACGACTTTGAAATGAAATTATGAATTCAAAAGTTCATTATCAAAGCTGAATATCTCCACCAACTCACGAATTGAGTTAACTGTGCAATCAGGGAACTGGCCAAAACATCAATGTTTTTCCCTTCACGTTGTAAATGAATGTCAGATGGCTGGTGAGATTGGTGACTGATATTCCGAATAAATAGGATACGAAACTATAACAAAAACAAAAATTAGAATCGAGACCACATACATGACTGACATGACCTCCATGAATTTTAAAAATACCATTTCTTGCCAGTCCAGTATCAGCCATGCAATAAGAGTTTATTGACCTTGACCGGTCAATAAACTCTTCAAGGAATCTCAACCCTGATGACTGGTGGGAGTCTTTAGCAGTTTTCCGGTCCTAAAAATTAGCATTGAAAAATTAATATTCGCACTACCATTTCAAATTTTATTGAAACATTGAAATTAACCTGTGTGAGTGGTGCTACAATACTGATGAGCGTGATGATTCCAGATTTGGTATAGAGTTTGGCCGCCTCTTCGTACAAACTCTGACCGTCTTCCGGTTGATCTAAATTCAAATTGCTACAAAGTCCATTTGCTAAATCTTTTCCGTCCATTTGGGCAATGCAGAATCCTCTGGATCTCAGGATTGCAGCAACTCGGTTGGAGATTTCCCTGATTTTTTAAAGGCCTAAGTAATGAACATATTCCAATCATGAACTTCAGATTTCCTTTTATCCATTTACAAAATCAAATGTAAAAGTTCATTAAGAAGTCACCGTCCAGTTTCCTCTTCTTGTGTGTAGAAAGTCCGGGAGACGTAGACGATGAGCAAGAAGCATCCATTCCTAGCGAATAATAACAATGACTAATCTTGATTTTTAAATAAAACAATCCTCTTGCTAAATGCTAAATCAGTCGGTTCGGTAGAGATTAACTTTGAGTGCAAACTCAAACCACCTACAACTCAACTAATATGGGCAACTAAATAACCAATACTTGATCCAATAATCAATAATCATAAACTTTTTCAATTTTTTTCAGCTACTGCCATTGCTGCCCTCGACGTTCTTTTTGTCCTGGTAGCTGTTCCTGAAAGTCTCCCACAGAAGTTACGAGTGAATGCTTGGCAACCATTGGCTGTAAGAGTCCTAACTAAACTTAAATGGCTGAATTCATTTTTGCAATACGTTTAAAAAAATAATTGTGTTTTACAACTTTCAGTGGGAGCAGGCCGATCCCTTCGCAGCACTTCGTAAAGTTGGAAAGGATAAGACAATCCTTCTCCTTTGTGTTACCGTGCTCCTTTCCTACCTTCCGGAGGTTCGTAATTTTCATTTTAAGCTGAAACGTAACGCCTCCATTAATTTCTGTTTCTAATGTCCAATCACACTTGTATCTAGGCTGGGCAGTATTCATGTTTCTTTGTGTACCTACGCCTGGTGGTTGGATTCCAGCCAGAGGAAGTTGCCATGTTTATTGCAATGGTGGGAATGTACGTATTCATTCCTGCCTACTTGTGTCTTTATTTCTGAATTCAATCTGGTAATCCAAATTCATTTTGACATGATTTCAGAATGTCTGTAATGGCTCAGACAGGTAAGAAACTCATAAGTTAAACTAACTGACTAACTCACATTCGTATTATTTCCATTTAGACTAATTTTAATCTTTCGCAACTCTCGCCAATAGACTTTTCAACACCTTTAAGCTTAAAGTTTTAAAAACAGAAAGTGAAAAGTGAGAGTCACTCTCCCTTGGAATGGAATAATTTCAATGGTTGAGGCATGAATGGGAAATGTAGGGAAATCTTAAATCGCCCGAAATCAACTAATTCTTTATTTATTTACGAATTCAGCCGTTTTGGGGCTCTTGATGAAGAACATGGGTGCGCGGAAGTAAGTTTTATATTTAGACTATGAAGGCGCATTTGGCAAATTTTAATAATATTTTACATATCGTAGGACGATCGTGATTGGGTTATTATTCGAGATGGTTCAACTTGCCTGGTATGGCGTCGCATCGCAACGATGGTAATTCCAACTAACTGCCATGTTTAATTTCGAAGATTGTTTGCAGAAAGCTGATGGATTAATTTGTTTTCGGCAGGATGATGTGGAGTGCAGGGATCCTAGCAGCCATCTCTTCTATCACGTATCCAGCAATCTCTGCATTTGTCAGTACCTCAGCAGATGCGGATAAACAGGGTAAGGAGCGCAGAGGAAAGAAACAGAAATAGAATGAGAACTGGAAATTTTGTGAAAGCAATTGTCAATTGGTTGTCAATTTATGTTTGTAGGATTAGCACAAGGAATGATCACAGGGATGCGTGGTCTTTGCAATGGACTTGGTCCCGCTGTGTTCGGGATCATCTTTTATCTTTTCCATGTGGACTTGAATGAAGAGCTTGCAGTAGTAAGCAAGGAGAAACATCATGGTGGGGGTGGAGGTGCTAATCATACAGTCCGCCCAGCAACCACACTTGATGACAATGTAAGGCTTAATAAAATTGAATTGATTGTAGTAAGTGAGGTTAATTTCTTATATTCTGATTCTGATTCTAGTGGCTTTTACAGCTTATCCCTGGACCACCATTTCTCTTTGGATCTCTCATGGTTCTGCTGGCTATAGCAGTAGCTCTATTTATCCCAGAGAAGAAAACTAGCAAAATTAGAAGAACAGACTCATCAGATTTAATTGATTTGGAGAATCCGAATTCAGGACAATCGAGCTCCCAAACGATGGCTCCACTCATTCCACATGACAATCCAGTCATTCTCTAAGTCCAAAACTAGAAAAGGATGCTAGAACGGTTTATTGTGGAATAAACCTCAATCAGTTTAAATTCACGCACGTCTCATCTTCGAGTCCCTCTCATGCCAGTCATGTCTATTCCTTGTCGAACATATAGAAAGTATTCAGTTCACGTAGGGTCGAAGAATCTTAGCCTATTAACCCGTTTATGTCAAATCGAATGAGTTCGTTGCTCCAATTTTTCCAACAAAGTTGCCGTAAAGTTAGTCACGCAATCTGTTCTTTTCTAACTAGGAAACATAGGTAATGAAATTAGATGAATTTCATGTCAGTCGGTCAGAATAATTTTTGAATGTTATTTTTATTGAAAAACAATTGTGAAATTGTAGTAACGTGGAATAGCAATTGAAGGATTTCACCGACTAGTATTCTGAAATTACTGTAAATTGCAAATTATTTTCCTGAATATTTACCTTTTCTAGTAAGTAACTTTGTTCTCTCTCACCCCGTCGAGTGTCAAGGCGTGGAGAATTCCCTTTTCTAGTATTTGTTGTAAATATGGACTCACTCGCACCTCGAGTTGAATATCCAATGGGTGATAGTGCACCTTTGAACACGTTATTTTACTCCAAAAAGATTGATGTCCTTGCTTGCCTTTGTGTCATCATGCACAAACAAAATCTATTTTGAAAATTGTGACTGAAAACGTTGGTTGAGAACTGGAGGTTCATGGAAGATCTTCAGCGGTGGCCGTTGGAGACTCGTAGAGAAGAAAAGATGTGAACTGGGAGGAAATTAAGAAGTTTTATATTTTTATTTTCGAAATTCTATCTTCTCCGTAATTCGCATTCTCCTCCTGTGAACTGTAAACTTAAATGTCAAAATTTTGTTTTGGAATAACAGAAAATTGTTCCCGATTTGGAACTTGTGATGATTATTAATTTATGTCTTAGGAATTAAGTCTAAATGTAACGACGTTGGGCTAATAATAAGAATTAGTAGAATAAGTATACTGAGCACACAATAAATTAGGAGCGAAGCTAAGGAATTCAACCAATGGAAAAATTATAAAGCGAGTAAATTGTGAACAGTGAATTCAGCCCAATTCAGAAATGATGTTTACTTTATGGAGTGTAGGGAATTATGGGATCTGATCGTCCATAGGTCACGTACCTGAAAAAGAGAAAACAGAAGCAAGATCATTATTAGTGTTGCAATTTTTTTTTATGGTTTTCCAATGTTCTTACTCAAAGTGATTAGGTTTCGTAACCCTGATTGGACTTCCATTGCGAATGTAGTTTGGAGGAGTGGCTTGGTAATAAGGACGACGTGACTGTACGTTCCTACCCTCCTTGTCAAGTCCATCCTGGAAATACAAAATCAAAATTTCCATTTTTTTCATGATCTTTTTTAAATGAATTCTCTTGTATTCTCTTACGCGTCCATAGGCATAATCTGGAACAAAACAAAAGGAAAAGGGCATGGTTAATGGAGACTACTCGGTGGGTTTACCATTGATGCGAAGCGGACTTACAGTCAAAGTGTCCAGGATTCTTCTGTGGCTGTTCCTCCAAAACCTCGACCGTGTTTGATTGGACGACGGAAGTACCTGGCTGGACTACTGGCTGACCAGTTACTACTGGAGTAGTGACAACAGTACCTGCCTGGTAGATTTGTTGTGGAGAGATCACGGCTTGGCCAACGGCTGGAGTTGCCACCATGGCCACCCCCTGGTTCGGCAGAACTGCGGTTGTGGTCTGAGCCGCCATGATGGTGGATGGATCCATTCCACCCATTAATGGAGAAGCTGATAGTGAAGGGCTCATGGTATAACCTGGACCAAAACTGGTTAAAAACTCCATAGAATGCTTGAGTAATTGAGGATTGAAATTTCCTGTTTTACCTCCATAGAATGGCTGCTGCATCTGCATTGGGTAGCCATATTGAGCCCCGCCGATGGCGTATTGCGGGAACGTGTATCCATTCGAAATGGGGAAGCTGGGGTAACTGTAAGTCTGCGGAAGAAAGTAATTTGGATACTGGGCGGTGACCCCTCCAGCTAAGGTGACTGCAAACAAGAGTACGGAAAATGGAGTCATGGTTTAAGGGATACGGGCAGCTTGGTGCTTAGGAATCAGAAATGAATGAAAAAATGACTAATGAACGGAGAGGAGAGGACTTGGAGTTTATATATAGGGTAGATGTAGGTCAAGTTTAAGGGTCCAGGCGGACGGTGAACTTGGATTCCTTTTCAAAAGACCCGTTGACACATTCAGGTAAAAATGACCTTCACCTTCTTCGCCTGGTTTCTTTTCAAAATGGGTTAAACAATACGTGTTTACTGACAAAGAATAAATAAGTTTTCATTATTTGGAAATTAGTAATTCTTATAAAGTGTTGAAGTTCCAGAGATTCCCATTTCGACATCCAAACCAAAGCATCGTGTAATTGGGATCAAATGAAATGTCAAGGACTGGGGACCGTCCTCGGATGGTGGCGGCTCTTGAATCAAATTTTCGAATATCGTAAATTGCAACCTGTCAAAATTGGACGCAGTTAGCAGCCGAGATCCGCATTTCTTTTCATAACTACCGTAAATTCTTTAATGGCCGCCCGGGCGGTTATTGACCTTTGACCCGGCGCTTATTTTCAACTGGCGCTTATTAGAAACCGGCGCTTATTTCTTTAATCCCCCGGCGCTTATTAGACCCGGGGCCAGTTACGAACCGCCGGCCATTAAAGAATTTACGGTATTCCATGTTTTTTTTTGTTTTTTGTTTTTTTTTTAAAATATTTTTGAAAACTTACTTCATTTTCCTCAAATCCGGAGGCAATGTACCGACCACACGGTGAAAATGCTGGGCGGGACGTGGGGACAAATACTTTGTTGTTTACATCCGCAATGCGAGTGACGCACCTGGAATTAAAAGATTTCCAAAGTACTTGTTGCATTGATAATTTAAACAATTGGAAAAGCATTCCGTACTTGGCAATTCTAAGGTCCCATATTTTGATTGGATCTGTGCAGGTGTTGGACGCCGTGAGAAAGAGGTCAGACAGGAAAGTGGCACCAGGACCTGAAAATTAATGTTAACTCTCAGCAGATTTCCAAACTTTACTCCTGCCCCGTACGAATATTAAGTTAGTTTAAAAACCTTTTGGAGCTTCATTGATTCGAATGCAAGAGATAGGCTTGGAATGTGCATTTGGAATTGTCACAACTTCCTGTTCTGTATCCACATCAAAAACTGTCAAGCATTTGTTCGATCCTCCACATAAAATGATACCTGACAAAAAATTTACTCGTATTTCACTAATGTCCGAATTCATAACGGGTGACGTTGGAGACAGCACTTACTCGAGTAGAAACGATTTGGGGCTGCGATTGCAGTAATTTGCTGGAAGTTCATCAAAAGTGTCCCAGCTTTCAGCGTGACGGAATTTGGATTTGCAATTCGGAACGAGTAAAGAACGATCCGGTTATCCTCTGGTTGAAGAATGAATTTATCCAAATAATAAAATTGGGCGTGTCCATGCTCATTGAATTTAGAATTGAATTGGAGAGAAAGGAGTTCCTTCTCTAGTTTCCAATTTACAATTTCAGTTCTCCCGTCATTGGTTGCAACCAACTGAAATTTATAACATAAAACTAATAATTCTATCCTAGGGTCAACAGGTGTAGCAAGCGAGATTGAGATGCAGTAAGTGCAGTCCGGAATGCGCTTACCAAGTGGTTACTGTTGCAAAATGAAAAATCAAGCGCCGTTATCCGCCGAGAGTCCTTGTAGACCCATAAGGGCTCAAAGACTGGAGATGTTTTAAAGATAATCATCGGAGCAACATTCCCACCCACGGCCAGTGCTTGTCCATCCGCTGTGAATGTCATCCGCATATGTGAGAGTGGGTCATGGAGACGTGTGGACAAGCAGCAACCTTCACCGAAATTGAGTTGGTCGTAACCATTGTATGTTGATTTGGATTTGATTCGGACTGCTCGAGGAGAGGGTAAGGGTGAGTTCGGCGCACTTCCACTCTTTCCTTTTGGAACGGTGGGTATCGCTGGTATTTTGAATCCTTTGGATACTGGTGGTGGAGGTGGTGGCATCAAAGACTGCCGACGTGAATTTGGCGTGTTTGGCTGAGATCGACTAAATAGTGGTGCACCTCCATGGGAGATTGAGCGTCGTGTGACGGGCTGCGACATTCTTATTACATTTTGAGATCGTTTTTTAGCTGGTGGGGGTGGTGGCGGTGGACTTTTGAGCTTCTTCCTCAAAATTGATTTCGGCTCAAGTTCCTTTCTGCAAATTTGCGTAAAAATGGCACTAAAATCCGCTCCTGAATTTGAGAAATGGAAAACTTACGTAGTAAAGAGAGTGAAACCTTCACGAGGAACATCACCAGGAATTTCTACTTCCAATTGAAAAGTGCAAATCACCTTTTGCAACAATGGCTGCAGGAGAATGGTGACCTTTGAAGAATTCTTGTTGGTAGAAATTTTTGCGTTGTTAAGCATCATGGATTCTCCTTGCAGTTGTCCTGAAATAGGAACAGAGACAGTAAATCATCCATCGTATACGGTCAAAGGTACACTGTACTGCAGCCGTCTTACCGACGTATTTGTGCATAAATTCAATTTCACCACTTCGCAAATTAACAATTGCAATTCCCTTGTTAGTAGCGATGCAAATTTGGATTTTAGGGCACTCAACTTGGCGTTGTTCGAATTCCGTAAATCTGTTGTCCAGTTCCTCTGGTTCATGTACATTTGTTCCCTCGGGCTTCCCCTCTGAATTCATTTCTTCATTTCCGGGCTTCCCCTGGAAGAAACGTACCGAAAAGACACGAAAATCCAATTGGAGGTTGTTGGAATCTGCCGAATTCACTGTTGAGTTAAGGTCCGCTGCCGGTGAAAAATCTATGGCAAAACAATTCTATGTGATTTTGTATGGTAGGTGACCTTTCGTCCTAACTGACTTGCCTTCTAATTTAATCCGAGTGAGTAGGCAAAATCCCTGGATGGAAACCAAGAACAACTCGGAATGACCTTCAGGGCTCACAATGACTAAAGTGTAATTCTTGCTGCTATCCATTTTGGCAAAATCAACTCCAGCGATGACCTTGGTTTGAGAAGCCATCCGATGGTCCTTCAATTTGAACCCACCCTCTGTCGATACTTCCCATATCTAAAAAATCAATGGGAAACATTGAGCACTTTCGGTATGCAAGCCGTAATTTAGACGACTAATTTCTTAAATATTTCTTTACCTTCAGGGAAACTACATTTCCAGTAGCCATCCCAATAACATGGAGGACGTTTTCGAAGAACGCAAGTTGAAGCCATGTAAAGGGTTCATTCACACGATCATAATTTCCAACTATTTCAAGCTCTGCCAAATCCAATAAGCCAAATTCCGTCTGAAAACATGGAGGCAACTTCATTAACTTCAATGAGAAAATCTGAAAAACATTATGATTGCAAATTGACGTTTGACGTACCAGCGGATTATCCGTTGACGTGCTTTGAATGAGTACAAGTTCGTTTGCTTTTGCAACACAAGTCAAGATGCGGTTGTCGCGAACAATCAGAGCACAGCTGAAGCTCCGACCCAAGTCTTCTGCGATGGTGACATTGTTGAAAGTTTCTGTTCGAAATCAATCCATTTTAGTTTAACAAACGAAATTATAATAAATCGTGGTTATAACATAAAATAACTTACTGAGGAGGGCATCTTGCTTGAACAGAACCACTTCATCGTCGGTACAAACGCAGAGGATCCAGTCTTTTTCCTCAGCGATCCCAATGCAGGTGACGGGACTGGAATGATTCTTTAGCAGAATGAACTCCTTTTGATGAAACGGAAACATACATTTTATTTTATTATATAATTTCGTTTAAGTTTAAGTGCAGAACTGTGCTACCAAAATGTTCACCTGATTAACCAACGTGTTGTCGCCTTGAATGTCCCTAAAAGAATCACCACTTTCTAACGGTTTTGAGGCAAGTATTTGACCTTGAGTCACGAAGATAGTTGTTTCCGTAGGAAAAAACTTCATTGTTGGTGTTTCTTTTGCCATCTTTGAAGAGTTGTTGGTTGATGGGTATCTGGATGATGAGAAGATATGCTGTCGATAAGATTAAGACTGACACAGCGAATCAATTGCTTCTCTGCCGTCCTTTCCAAGAGGTTGAAATCACAGTTCAAAATGAGGATTGACAATTGACATTCGCAGTGACACTTCAAAAACTGACTGAACTGACTGACGACAGCAGCAACAGCGGATCACACCGAGAGATCAGCTGCTGCTTTGTTTTGTTAAAAATATTTTGTAAACAACCGCTCCCCGCGCATGCGGACGTGCAAGCAATGATGGACGCTCGTCGTTCTTTGTCTCTCATTCTAAATTGAATTATTTCCTTCTCCCGGAATTTAGTGTTGATATTTTTTTTAATTGCATTCATGTACATCGTGCTATTGTTTTTACAGATTTTGTGGGATTTGATGCCTTTCCGTTTCTCTATTTGCGTATGCTGACAGATTTCTGCCAGGCGGGTTTCAACTCCTCTGAAACTGCTTTCCGGATGTAATTCAAGTATTTCTCGGGTAGATTGGATTCTCTGCAAAGGAAATTCCAGTAATTAATTCATACAGTAACCTGCCGCGAGCTGTTGGGAAAGGTCAAAAGTCAACTTCAATTATTACCGTAGTTCCTCCAATTTCTGTTCCATAGTACACTTCAGTTCCCTTTCTCTCTTGGCCAAGTCCCTGCGGAGTGTGATTCCTTCAATGAAGTGATTCTTACGCTCTTGGACTCGACGGAGTTGGTAGTCATGAATTTGTTCCCGTAGAGCATAGCGATACCGTGCATTGTCCTACCAAACAAAACCAAAACTTAAATACCAAACTTTATAGCGGTGAACGGTTTGGACATGTTAAAAAGAGACCGTTTTCTTGTCTTCCAGTAATTTCTTCTCATCTTCAAACTTTTGGGATTGAATATCAAAGACGTTGTCGTAGGCCTGCTTTTCGTAAGCTGCTTGCTCGCAGAAGTAGTCCTGACGTTCCCGGATTTGGTTCAAGATTGTCCTGCGAAGTTCACGCGTGTCATCCTCTCGTTTCCGAATCGCTTCTCTCTCACGGCGACGCCACTCCCGCTCTTGCTCCTCTTGATATCGCTTGGCGCGGAGGTCATCACGGAGAGCCTTCGTGTCGGACTGTCGCTTCTGTGCTTCGCCCTGTGTACGAGTCGCTAGCTCTTTGGCCTTCTTTTCATCATTCTTTTCCTTCTCCGCCTTTTCTTCTTCCTCACGACGCTGCTTCTGCCATTCCATCAACTATTCCAGAACAAAAATCGGCGAATTTAAAGATAGAATAAAAATGATCTAAAAATTGTTGCAAACGGAGAACTGACACGAATATCTTGTGCTTTCTCAAATTCCTTGTCTTCTTTCTTCTTTTGTAAGATTTCCACTTGATTTTCCATCAAGACTTTCCCCAATTGGTGCTTCTTTTCCAGTTCCAAATTTCGTTTCGTCATGTCCTCAATTTCTTCACGTTCCCAGACTCGTTTCATTTGTTCCCTTTCTGCTTCCAGCATTTCCTTTTCCAAATACTTGTAAGCCTCTTTTTCATCCAGTTGAAGTTCATATCCGACTTTCAATGCCTGCTTCTTGGCTTCCAATCTCTCAGATTCCTGTTCATCGTCTTGAATTAGAGCATGGGCTTTGTCTTGCTCAAGTAATTCAAACAATCGCTTCTCTTCGTCGGCCTCTTCGCAACTAAATCCCACATAAAAAAAAGATATTTCATGTGAGCAAAACTTATTCCCCTCCCTCTAACAGGTCCCAGGACTCGGGTACGGACCGTATCATAATTTTTTCAGCCAATTGAGCCTCACGAATCGCTTGAACTTTGGCAGCCAGAATGACTTGATTGATTGTCCGAATTTCCGGTTCTTCATTTCTAATGATTGTATCTGCACGACAGAGAATCTCATCCATGTCCTGCAATACATAAATAATTAATTCAATTTACAATCTACTTGTACCTGATTGGATTAGAATTTCAACCAATTAAAACAGACCTCTCGGGCTTCCGGGCTCAACGAGTCCCGAATTCGGCAAGCATCAATTAGTCGCATTTCTTCTGCCAATTCACGACAATGCTCACGGTCCGCTTCCCGTCCTCCATCAAGTGCCTTACATTCTGCCAACTTTTGTTCCTTACTTTTGACCTTCAAAAACACTTTTAATTTAGATACATTTTTGTGATTTTTAATTGAACGAGAGTGAAAAGGTCAGAAGTAAAACGTACAACAGCAGCATTGAAGATACGTTGGTATTGGTCATTGGAGACAACAAGGGGATGTTCCGTCTTGAGTTCATTGTGAATGTACAAATGACGAACACTGTCAGGATCATAAATTACAACCTTCTCACGACATTCGGTCCACGGCGGAGGAATGGTTTTGCACTGACACTTGACCATGTTGCAAAGGGTGCAAATTCCTAATAAAAAAAAAAAGCGTCTTTTTAATACGAGTCTCCAGAAAGCAGCATATTTTTTTAAACTCACCAATTCTCCCCTGAGTACAATCCGGATTGGAGAATTCGCGGAGCGGAGGTTTACGAGTGACACGGGGCTTGCAGGGGTCACGGCAGGGTCGTCGTGCAGGACAAGGGTCAGGAACATACAGCGGCCGGTAAGCACTCTCATACTCGCTCCAGCCGAATGGACGAACGGTATTGTCACAAACGCCAGGAATTGCATCTGCAAACTGAAAGGGAAAATAATTTATCCCGCAGCCGACCAACAAGAGTAGGATTTCAGATGTTTTTAGCACAAAGATTTTCTTTTTTCAAGAACCTCTTTACATATTAAAATTAATGTTCAACTTACAATCAAGGCTTTCCCCATGTCCACCTTTGGTTGTTGGCATTTGTCATGGACGTAAACATACTTTTTCGTAACTCTCTTCGACATTTTGAAGACTCCACAATTGAAATTAGTCCCAAGCTAAGAAATGGCGAAAATCAGCAGCGTTGTGGAAATGGAAAGTTTAGAAATTATGGAGAAAATTATGGAACTTAGACTTGTAGTTGAAAGAGGGGATGAAGCTGAATGTAGAAGATATTGACCAATCATTGGATTTATATCATGTCAACATGTTGTCTCGGTAACAATGTCTTGGTTTCCAGCATTGCGATCTTTCATGGATATTGACATTGACCTTCTACTGGACATGCTCTAACGACGACAAAATGACATGTTCGATTTTTTTTTTTGCTTCGTTTGTTAATTTAGCCTTGAAACTTTCTCCGGGGGAAAGACGCTTTCACCTTGGTTCTTTTACTCATGCAATGTGTCATGTTTGGCGTTTCCTTTTCCAAATGCAAATCATCCCTCTTATCCCTTTATCTTCAAACTGTGTACGAATTATTTAGAACGTTTATTCTGCTCCGATGCTCCAATTTGCTAAGCATGTCCATTTCGTGGGTACAAAGCAAACACGCGATTTGCCAAATACTAAAAAATGCAATCATCGCTTTCTTTTGAAGTTTTTTATTCAACAATTGGAGAACTGGACGGTGGGCAGTGGGAACGGATAGAAAGGATTTGACAAATGGGCAGCACACGATAATTTTGTATCTTGAAGCTTAGAACTTGAAGCTAGATTTTCTTAGTTAATCATTTACGTTAGTTTAGTGCCGGATACTCTGGAAAGGCGTCTTGTACTCTCTCTGTGTAAGCATTTTGTGACGAGTGATAAAAATGAAACTTTGTGAGCAGATTAAGTTTCTTCATGGTTAGCATCCGCCCCTTCCCTCCGTGATTTCTGTTTAGAGTTTCAAGTGAATCATTTCAATATTTAATTCAATCACCTTGTTCTGCTCCAAAGAACTCTTCTCGTTTTTGTCCAGAATGTGACGGTTAATGGTAGGAAAGGGTTAAAAACGACGTGAGTGAAGGAAATGACCTTGATTCGTAAACAAGAATCCAATCAGGAGTTACCGTCACCACCACCGTCTTACCAGTCCTACTTGGTCACCGCTTCTGTCAACGACCTCAACCTAAGCAGTAGTTACATCCAAGCGAAAATGGATTTTGAGCGTGGACTCATCAGTCCTAATGGAATTGAGGCTCGATTGGATGACGCTGTTGGAACCACGAGTCGCTCAATTGACATCCCCGTCCCTTCTACCCCACCGTCCCACCCAAGAATGGCTGAGAAAAAATATTGGAAGCTCAGTTTCCGGATTGTCCTCATCCCTTTGATCCTTCTGGGAATCCCAGCACATCTGCCTCTCATGAAACGACGAATGAAGACCAAGGAAGATTGGATCAAATCTCTCATCGAATGTGGAACTGTTGGACCTATCGCATACCGAATCAAGAGGAGGGAAGAATTTCTAAGGATCCTCAAATGTTGTGGAAATGTGGGACTCGTCGTATTGACCGTTCTAATATTCATCTACTCCTTGGCCTTGAATATCTATGTGCTCCGGAACATTGTGGAAATGTTTGACATTTTGATTATCAGGGGAGAGCTCGATTCGAGTGTGATACTAAACTTGGTCAATCTCGTCCAAAATCTGCCCATCATCATCCCCATGACCTTCATTTGGATCTGGGGTAAGAATTGTCTAATTAAAATTAAAATTCAATTGAGAAAATCAAGGATTTGTGAAGATGCGATTTTGTCACCAGGCTATATCTTGCGTAACTTGGTCCTGAGTTTCAGTCGCCCAAGCCTATCGGACTCCTTTCTCTTGAATCCTGATTTGTTTCCTGGGAATCAACCCCCGCTACCCGGAAGGGCGAAATTAATCGTGATGTACATCTTGATTGCCTTTATTCACACGATCCACATCTACATGTACTCCGCAAGGGCTACAAAGGACCTCCCGGATGCTCTCTCCGTGGTGACACATTTCGGGAATTATTTTATTGGTCCTGTTTTCAGCACCTTGGTCCTACCTGTGTATGCCACTTTCTGCTGGGCCTGTCACCGTCACTACACGATCTTGACCAATTACATCCAGTCACTCATAAGTATGAGAGTAACCCCAGATGTGGCCTACTTTAATCGTTTCAAATTGGCATTCAAAGAATTGAGTGATCGAGTCATGCTGTTGAATCGATTGTTCTCCATCTACTTTTCTTGGGTCATTCTCAATGTCCTCATGTCAGTCTATGTGGAGGCATGGGATCTCTTCAACATTTTTTTCAGCGCTATGGACGATCCTGCATCTCCAGTAGTAGGGGTGCAGCCAGATCCAGCGCCGCTTCTCCCTCCGGAAGTTGTTCGTGCTGCTGTTGTGTTTGTATTTATTGTTATTTTAAAGGTGATTCTTCTTGGGTTCACATTCTGGCAAGCTGTTGGCATGAATGACATGGCAAGGAGTCTCAACATTTGGCTCAATGATCTCGTGACGGAACCAAATGCAAACGTCAGTGTCACCAACTATCATGCCGTAAGTTTAAAATCTTAAACGTTTGTCAAAATTTCAACATCATTTTAAAAGTTCGCTTGTGTCAACTTTCTCTTGTAATGTTTCAGTTTCGTCTACTTAAATTCTACGTTCGCTCCCGGATGCAGCAGCCACGCCCCGCTTTACTCCGAATTGTAATCTTGGGTTGTATTCCAGTTCTCAAGTTTCGTCTCAGCCCACCTGTCCTTGACCAATATTAAAGACAACTTACAACTGAACAGGACATCCAAGCGGCGACGACATATCAAAACCTGTCCTGACTGAAAGCAACACGGAAACTATTACCACCGAAATAGTCAATCAAAAAAACGCAAATCAGGTTTACTATTTAAATACAAGTACGTCAAGTCAATCTCGGGTATTGTAATAAATTCGGAGAAAGTGAATAAACAGATAAAAATTGGATTCAGCCAACACCACAAAAGCCGTGAGCAAACAGTGAAATCTGTGGAAAAACCAATTCAATAAGTCTTTATTAACAAATTTTTTGAGGGGTTTTAGTACGAGCGAAATTAGCACAATTTATAGAACCCTTTACTCTGCTTGATTAGCAAAATTCTAATGGATTACAATTACCAATTTTCAAATATTCGAATAAGTTAGGACTAAACGTTTCGTTGTTTTGTCTACTTTAAAATCTTGATTTCATGGTCATAAGGAGAGGATGCCAAGAATGGAAAATTTAAAAATTCCCGCCTTCTCCGACTTCCAACCATTTTTAAAGAAAAACCTTTTCTTTGTTTCCGTTTTTCACACTACTCGGACGCTGCTGTTGCTGAAGAAAGGATACAGCACGTCGTATCGCTGAGTGTGTACACACCGCTGCTGCCGCACCGTGCAACTGGGAATTGCTCACTGCGAGAGGGTGGCCATCGGGCACCAGTAACGTTACGGTAAATTAATTGAATTGGAAATTGTTAATGCAGTCCAAGCCTTGGGAGTTGCAAAATGGTCGACTACTCTCTCTAGTAGAATTGTGCGGAATCGTTTCTTCACCATAATTTGAGGAGGAGATTTTTGCCTCTTTTCGTTCTATTCTACTTGGCACTTTTGGCAAAAAAAGTTTGAGCATCCGCATCAATCCTTCCTATTCGCATTCGCATTTCATCGCAACTCCTCACCTCACTTTGATCTTCATCCTGAAAAAAGTGACGAGACGAGTAAACGAAGGCAAAGGGGGGAAGAGAAGCGAGGCATCATCGCATCGCAACGAAAAAGTAGAGGAGAATCCCGTTACCATTTTTCAACCATACCACCATACATACATACCATCACCATTCTCTACCCATAAGAAAAGGAATAACCACAATCCACACACCAAGTGAACAAATTCAGGGAACTATTCAATCAATCAAAGGATTTTCCAACATCAATTCAATTTCCAAATTTCCTCCTTCCTGGTTTCTGGATTTTCCCCTAATTCCAAGTTAGTCTCGAAGTTAGGTTCCATTCAAGTCTTCTTTTAACATTCGAATCGAAACAGCTGAGCAGAGTCCAACACCCACGGAAACAGCAGCGCACGGTGTTCTATTCCTCCGCCATCGATCCAAAGGATTTCGGGGACTTTACATCATGTTAATCACGCTCATAATTAATCCCACCACTGGGAAGGAATTCACTATTGAAATTGATAGTGAGACCACCGTGGAAGAACTCAAGAAAATACTAGCCAAGAAACTTAAGGTGGGACGAGAGGTCATCAGTCTCCTTTACATGAATGGGTAAGTGGTCTCAATTTCGAGTTGGTTAGCTGGGTAGGAACGAATTGATTAATTTCTTATATTTTAGATTACTTACGACTGGTACTTTGGCATCACATGAACTCACAACCGGATCTACACTCAGATTAGTGCCTTGTATTGAAACGGGGATCCTTGTAAGCAAGCATATGTATTTGGGAATTACTATTTAACTTTAGCTCGTATTCTTGAGGGTAATTTATTAATCCCGTTCTGTTTGATGTTCCAGACCCCCCGGCCAGAGCAGAGTGTACTGGAAGCCCTGGAGTCGCTCAATGAGAATCAAGTTTCAGACTTCTTGACTGGGAAATCACCGCTGAACTTAACAATGAGACTTGGTGACCACGTTATGCTAATTCAACTGCAGCTTAGTAAAGGTACTAAACTGGGAATTTTCGGTATAGCCTCCACTACTTCTTTCGTCGATTAATTATTTATTTATGACGTTCTAGGACTTCCTTCCAGTTCCGCCTCCACCTCCTCCGCCGCCGCCTCCGCACAACCTACTCCCACCGTCTCAATTAGTAAGCAAAGTGATTCTGAAGCAGGCCCGTCGAAGCCAAATCTCTCTGAAGCTTCCAGAAGTCTGACAAATACGTTGAAGAAACTTTCTACAACTGTATCCAAGGAAGATGATTTGTCCAAGCACATGCACCATCACGGCAAAGGGATTTACTCAGGAACGTTCTCGGGTAAATAAAACATTAGATTTCAAAATCCAGCTGACTCCGCTAGATGCAGAGCCGAGCCACATTTTACCTGCTTTTAACGTGTTCTTGATTGGTTATAGGAACGCTGAATCCCATTCTTCAGGATACGGCAGGGAAACCCAAGAAGCACGTTAGCACCATTGTCCACATTCTAAATGACTTATTGGGTGGAGTCGATTTGAAAGGTACCACTGCCACCACTTCCACCTCTGGCGATCAAGCATCGACATCCAGTACTGCCAGCACGAGCACCACCACTAAACGTAAGTTTACTGAAACCAATCACAATTACCCCGAGAAAATCCCGAAAGGAGAACCAATCAATCCTGAAGAGAACCTCCTCCTCAAATCTAAAGTGGATAGATTAATTAATGAATTGAAGTTAAAGAAGCAGGAACGACTCCAACGACACAATATTGCTAGTTAAGTTATAATTACATTTAATTACTTTCAATTTATGGGATGATTATAGCCAATCCGACACAGTTCTTTTGTGATTTTAGGCGTATGTATAACTTACTAACATGAAATAGGGATTAATGCTATGAGAAATTTAAGTTATCATTTAAATGATTCTCAGCCCTTTTCATGTATTTAAGGTTTAAACTTTTATCAAGGATTAAGACTTAAAATTTAATTAAATCCATCAAATGTCACAACATGGAACTTTCGATGACGAGTAGGACGAGTTTATTATAGAGGTAACGACAAAAAATTAGCTTAAAACTTATACACTTAATGATTAGTTAATTAAGAGTACTAGGTCACTAGTCACTTGATGTTGTATGTGTCATTAATCGCAGCCAGGCAGTGCCTTCCAGACTCGCATCGGAATCTACCCGGGATGAAATTGTTGTAGTACCAAAATGGAACACTCCTCATATGGAACTCCCGAATCTTGGCGACGACACAAGCTGGAGGCATGATGCGGTGACTACTGTAACCCATGCGATTCCAAATCCACCTGATGAAGGCGACATTGGCACTCTGTGCCTTTTCTCGATCAGCGTTATGCCGCTTCACCATGTCATGCTGATGGTCGGTAGCATTAGCACGGTAGAGAGCACCATACTCGAGTACAGCGGATTTAAATTTCGGGTGAAGCGTGATGCAAACGTGCTGGTCACCAGCGTCAGTGTCAACTTGGGAGTGGAGGAAGTCAACGACCCCTGACAATTCGTGACAGCAAATCCGATCATACTTCTTCATATGGTAGGAAACGACTCTGCAACTCCCACACTTGCACCTAAGAAATTTGAAGGTCAAATTAGCAAGTCAAGGGTCAAGACTCAAGAATGACGCCAATTGCCTACCAGGGCTCTGCTGATGGGACTTGACACCGTTCGTCAAGGTCACACTCGTCCACACTTTCCAGGTTCTCACAGAGTGTGCATTTCCCAGGAAGAACAACTTCCTTTGCCCTCGTATTTCCAGTCCTGACGCTGCGTCTCCTGTTTTTCTTCCAACCATTGTCCAAGCTTATTGTTGGATTATTCTCGTTCCAATTCTCGTCCAGAGAATCAGAATCTTCATCCGAAAAGAAGCCACAGGAATCCTCAGTGTCGTAAGCTGCAGATGCAAGCACAGTCACGCCATCGCCCTCGTCGTCTTCAAAGTCGCTCACTTCAATGACGGAACAATCCGAATCGGACTCCTCTTCTGACATGGTGCCGATGATGCCGAGTTGACAATGCCAGTGGATCGATAAGACCCGGTGACCCGGTTCCAATTTTTGCCGGTACAACAGTGGACTAGAGGACGGACATATGTTTACTCGGGAGAGAGTAGCTTGGATCTAAAAGCGTCAATTCCTGGGAGGCGGCGGCGCCTCCCCTCACCAATCTCTCGATTTCGCAATGTGGGTGTGCATTGTATAGCAAATTCCTTGTAGATCAGGAGGAAAACAACAAGGCTTGGTTTGGGGTTTGGCATGTTAATATGGATAAGGAAAGGATTCCCAAGCTGGTTTGACTCAAGGTCACAATAATTTTGTTTACTCGCAAGAAATTCCACTATGAAGAATGATAGGTCATTCCAGTTCCATTTACACAGTAACCATCTCTCCCCGTCCGTGTGTCCTCTTCTGACCTTGTTAAACGTAATTCCCATATCCCCATTTCTGTTTTGACACCAGATTGCTTAACACCCTTAAATTTCTGTATCAAGATTGCGACAAAAAATGGCGATGCCTCTTCTGCTAGAAATTTCGAAATGTGGATTTCTCCTGGTGCATGGGGCAGCCTAATTAAGATAATAAATTTAGATTCATCGCAATTTCTGTAGCTTCAATTCTGATCTTAGGAGCTGCACTGAAAGTTTCCAACACGGGGTTTCCAATTTCGGGATAAATTGTGAACTTTTTAAATGTAAAATTGTAAAATCAGAAATTGTTACTCAGCATTGAAATTGCAGTTCAGGTTCTTTATTTTGAGAGAAATTACTTGAGAATTGAGATGATTCCA
>JAQIWD010000110.1:0-34330 GCA_034694825.1 Anurida granaria
AAAACGATGTTCGTGGGATTTGATGTCTATCAGAGCAAGGGGTCAAAGGGAGTTGGAGCTCTTGTCGCCACAACCACACCAAATTTCGCTTCCTACTTCAGTGCCGTTTCCTTCCACAGCAACCCCGAGGAACTCTCGTCAAATCTTGACTTGGACATTGGAAGTAAGCGTCTTCGGTCATTTCCCCCTCTGAGTTCCCCGCTACAATTTCAATTCCTAACTCTCAACGTTTTCTCCCATTTTTGCAGAAGCCGTCCGAGCCTATGAAATGAAGAACAACGAGTTTCCTGAGCGAATCATCATGTACCGTGACGGGGTTGGGGAAGGACAGATGCCGATTGTGAGGGACAACGAAGTATCACAAATTAATGTAAGTCAAACTTCCAAATTCCTGCCAATTCCTTCTTGGGGACATTTTGTAATTGACTCCTTTTCTTTGTTTTCCCAGGGTGCACTTTTTCGTTTGTACAAGGACAAGGGATTGGATGCTCCCAAGTTCACCTTTGTCGTGGTTACAAAGAAGATCAACACACGACTCTTTACTGCGACCCAGATGCCTGAAAACCCACCACCAGGGACGATCTGTGACAACATCATCACACTCCCACAAAGGTAAGTTTCCATTTCTACTCCACCAAGCGTCCTCTATTCCAACTCTCCATTGGTTTCCTTGTTCTAAATCTGTTCTAATAATTTTTGCAGGTACGACTTCTTCCTAATTTCGGCTGCTGCTCGCCAAGGGACGGTCAGTCCTTGTTCCTACATTGTGCTCTTTGACTCTGCTGGATTGGATGCTGACAAACTCCAGCGGATGACCTACAAACTCTGTCATCTCTACTACAACTGGTCTGGAACCGTCGCTGTCCCTGCCCCTTGCCAGTACGCCCACAAACTCGCCTACTTGATTGGACTCGCTCTTGGCGCTGCACCCCACCTGAACCTTCAACACTTTCTCCACTTCCTTTAAGCCTCACTTCCTCATCATCACTCAACAATCATTAGTTTCTCCCACCCCTCACCGTAGTTTTGTACACTTTACTATTAGTTTACCATTACTTTAACCAAAATCACCATGCACGTTTGTAATGTAGTTTTAAATTAATCCTAAATAAACATTTCTTTACATTATACTCCTTATACTCGTTCACTTCGCCTCTTCACTTGAATTTCTATTTTTGGTTGTTTGATTTTGTCCAGCGTCTTCCTTATCCTCGCTACCTCTGAACTTCCAGTTGTCAAAATCGTCCACTCTGCGTCCTTGTCATCCTATCTCATTCTGCACGGAAGAAATCTTTGTCTGGATAATTCGAATGCTCTATTTCAGCAATTCTCCGTTGGCTTCAAGTTATCACAACGACGGCATGCAAGAGGAGAAAGTTCATAAAAGACAGGAAACTTAACAATTGGAACACTTTTCATTTTGTAGCTTTTTATTTAGCTTACGGTTCTGCAGTCTCACAATTGTAAAACGAAAGTTAAGATTACAAGAGTTGGTAAATGGGAGTTTATAAAGTGGGAGGGAGATGACATAGGTCACGTGTCCTCTTAAACACCACCAGCATCTTGAAGTCTTCCTATGAAACTAAAATGGGGGGTATTAGAGGGAGACAAAAATACGATTTGAATCACCTTACGACTTCACTTGCCTAAAAGAACAAACATTATAAATTAAGGATTAAAATTGGAGAGGGGCCGAGAGGGGAATTAAATAGTAGCAACGTGGCTCAATAGGAAGTTCAGAATACCTTGGGACCCTCAACATGTGTACGGGTTTACACGCTACACTGAATCTTAATTAATTTTGGAATATCTTAATTAATGAGAGTTAATTTATTTTATGTTAGGAAATTAGCCTCACACGGTTCCTTTACTCTCCTTGGTTCAATTCCACTACTACAAAGACAAGAGCGGTGGGTCAGTTCCCACCGAAACCCACCACTACTGAAAGACTCGACGACGAACAACAACAAAGAGATTCCAAGAAGTTCCTCATGGAGGGAGCGATGGAGACAGGAAGAAGGTAAGTGTCGTCAAGGGTCAAATTCTACCAACCCAAGGGTCAAAAAATTTAAAATCATGGCCCACTTCAGTCCGCCAGCTCCACCGTCTCACAACCTTTCTTAGCCCTACTTTAGTACGTATATACAGAGATTAATACTCATGCGACGAGGGCATGTTAGAAAAACAAAAAGTAAGTTAAAAAAGTTAAAAATTAGAGACAAGTTGAAGCGAAACTAGGATTGCTAGGGTCAATTATTGTCTATATGGCACATGTCGGTTCATCAAGTTATTGTTAAGAAGCAAGTCTTTTTTCGTTAATTACATAAGGCAAGGCACGAGAGATTTCAAAACAAGTAAGTACAGAGGGCATTTTGAGTGTTGAATTTGTTCCCCTTTTTGATAAAAAAAACTACGAGTATCCTATCAATTTAATGTCTTTTGAGACCTGTGACCTGGCTGAGAATCTAAAAGTTTATCTAAAATTTAAAAAAAAATCGAACGTGTACAAAAAGGAAGAAAAGTTTGCTAAAAAGAGTAAAGGTTAATTCAATCATTACCAAGTATTTGACTTGAATGTGACGAATGAAGGCGGTGGTTGCTAGGCAGTTTGTCCGTAAAGTTAAAGCACAAGGAGGGTGAAGCCGAATTCGGTGATAGAGGGTGAGAAAGGCGTCAATAGTTAATATGGACCAGGTGAATTAGCCCAATAAGAAAAGAATCACCAGGGAAAAAGAACATTTTGACTAGTAAACGCGAACATTCTTACAAGCCACAATTTAAACAAATCCGCAGAATATGAATTCTGGATCTAGTTCCCCTCATTCCATTTCTAAAATTTCTTGAAAAAGTTTACAACCTTTCAAAATCGAAGGATAACGAGACGACGTGATTAGATGAGGAGAGAAGGTAAGAGAGAGGTATTTTGGATTCGTTAAAAGGTGGGATTAGAATTTCAGGCTTTACGAAGTAGCTCAGTAACTTTGAAACTAAATCTCATGTAAATTAGCCTACTGACTTAGATTAATTCACGGAACTTAGAAAAATTAAAACTTAAGTCGGAAACTTAATTACTGTTTGGGTTTTAAGCATATTTTGGACATTGAAAATACCTTTACAATCTGCTCCCGGTTCAAGTTTTTTAAAGTATAATTTAATTTCCTTCTGCCCTTTAACCTACAAACGTAATTGACGCTACTTGTTTTGTGTTTCAAAACATCAATTGGGCCAAGATTCTGCTTAGTCTTTCATAGGTGAAAATTGATGTTTTGCAATTCGACTCAGGTTGAATGGAATTTCCAATGTGGGAAGCAGATGACTTGTCTTCTACGTTTCTTGGTTCAATTTTTGTTTGATGTACGACGGCGTTTGATCCCGCTTTATGGCTCACATTCTTGATAAGTTTTTGCATTGTAGGATATTTCTATTTGGAGAGTTTAGATATTACTCGGATTAGGGCACCATTCTCATCTCTCAATTTCTGGTTATCCGCAATGAGATTTCGAGAACTCTGCGGGAATCAAACAAATCAAACAATAAATTAGTATGATTCGAAAAATCAAGGAGACAAAGCCAAAAATACACTCCAGCAAATTAGAAACCAAAGACCAATTGTCTTTGTGGGTTGAGGAAGGAACTTTTTCGAATCTCTCCTAGTAATAAGACTAAAATAAATAGGGTTCAAATTAAAAATTAACCAGCAATTATTATGAGCCGGTAGGAAATGTTTTTATGAAGCCAAATTATAAGCTAAACACCTGTCGGGAATTCAAATTTAAAAAAAAAAACGTAAGAAATATTGTTGTCAGATTCCCATTTCTTCTTGTCCAAGCGGGAAATCATTAAGAAGACTAACTTTTGTTAGAAAAAGGACTTAATTGTAAAATTTCCTAAAATAAGATTTAAGTCAGAATCAAATTCCACACTTTAAATGGTGACTGTTAGTTAACTCAACAACCTACTTCTATTTCTGTTGTTGGGGAATTGTGGTATTATTGACTCCTTTCGTATTTGAATTGCTATTGGCAGATCCACTTAGTTTGGATACGACGCGGGTCAGGGCACGATTCTCTGCTTTCAATTTCTCACCTTCCAATTTTAACTTTTGTAATAACTTGAAAGAATTAAAAAAAAAAAAAAAAAGAGCCAAGTTTAAGGTCAATGTAAACTGAATTGAACAGAGTGCCCTATTTGTAAAAAGTAGTTAAGTTTACGAGGAAAACATAGCTTCCTTACCTTTAATTCTTCTTCCATTTCTCGAAATTTTTGTTCGAGTGCTCGTTTCTCACGTTTATCTAAACTATCAGATCCAATCCTCGGACTCTGAAAAAGATTCACACAAAGAAGAAAAATTCAAACAAAAAACCTTTGCTGAAATAATTTGATTGTGGTATGTACATTTACGATTGCATTTCGCTCCATCTTTAGTCTGAGCTCCTCCAGTTGATCTTCTAACCCCGAAATTCTGGTCTTCAGTTGTTGATTCTCCTTCAAGGTTTCTTCGTAAAGCTACAAAGACAACAAATAAACACACAAATTATTACCACTCACAACTCAACAATAATTCAAAACTTCCAAAATTCCACCGCTAAAGTTTACCTTTCGATAATTGACTTTGGTAACAACGCCATTCTCACTCTTTGGAGATTCAGCTCCTTCAAGGTCACTCCCTCGTCCCGAAGCCTGGAATCACACAAGAAAATAACTGTTAGGTTCACATAATAATTTTATTCTGCTACATGGGTGTGGCAGCGTCCAAGCGAAAAATTCAGGGAAAAAGCAAGCCTTTTTACCAAAAAGTTTATCAGCGTCGTACTGGTACTATAGCACACACGTCCAATCAAAGTCTCAAGACAAAAGAAAAATAAGAATAATTTTTTATAAATGTTTCCTTGGAACATGCCACACAGTTTACACTACGTTAGGTTAGGTTCAAATCCGAAGGAGAGACATTCCGTCACCATGCAGACTTACACTACTCCCCGTAAATTCATCTTCGAAATCACAAGAGTCTTCCTCCTCACTGTCGTAGCCCTGAGGACCGTGTTTACTGGGACTACTCGAGCTGAGTACCAAATTGGAGGATGAGCCACTATGGGAAGTCACGAGAGAACTGAGGCTCGAGGAAAGCCGCTGTTTCAGCGTCTGTTTCCTTCGCTTCTCGTCTCCTCCACCACCACTACCACCACCACCATTGGATTTGTTCAAATTGTTCGAACCTAATGGCTGAGGAGGATCACAGGAGTGATTGTTGGAAAGGATGAGAGAGTCTTGACTCGAGCGGAGAGATCGTGGAGGGGCAGTTGGCCGTTGGAATTTTATTTCCAACCCTTGCGAACCCCAAGGCGATGCCTGAAGGAGTTCAGCTGAGGGGGTTCTCTTTAGTCCTCCTACAACTCCTGCCTTGACCTTGACCTTTGTCTCTGTATTCGCATTATTGAAAGAGGAATAGGAACGGTAGTTTGGGGATGACGTCAATTTCTGGTATTTGGCCAAGGTTGGATTCGGTGGACCAGGAGTGACTGGGGAAATAGTGTAGTGACCCAGGAGATATCCACTGGTCGTGGGTGTAGCTGAAGAGGAGCCCTGATAAATCCCTTTGGATCCACCAGTAGCCCCACTTGTCTTGGTGGAATAATTCCGTGGGAGGGAGCCATAAGAACTGTCATTGGAGGTGAAGCGACCACTTGCACGGTCACAGTTTTTGGAAGAGGAATATGGAAGTGCCCAGTCGTAATTTGTGTAGACGCTTGGAAGGGCATTGTAATTACTACCGTAGCTTCCCGAACCGCGGCGTTCACCCCCTGAACCACGGCGCTCATTAAAAGAACCCGAGGCTGCAGGTAGGGAAAAACGATTTCTCCCACGTGGGGTTCCGTAATAAGACGACGACGAACTCATCCTGAAGGTCACGACACCAAGACTAAAAATCCTAAACAATCAGACAGGTCCCAGGCACTGAATCACAAGGATTGCAACGTCACCCGAAACTTTACAAAGCCAAGTCCAAAATGTTTCCAACCGCTCTCTGAGAGTTTCTAGCCGAGTTGGCATTGTTGTTGAGGGGAGTTTTAGGATTTCAGAAATCGTAGGAGGAATCCATCATGAACTACGCCATTTAATGAAAGCACTTTGAAAAGACCATGAATCACTGGTAGAAACTCTTTCCAAATTCCACCGTTCTACACAACCTACGTCAGTCGACTGAGGAGGAGGAGGAGAAGTTAGTCGACTTTGAAACCAACACGGTTGAAAATTAAATCCGTTTCTCGGTGATCCTCTCCTGAGTAATGCCCGGGTGTCCTAAGCCAAAAAAGTTAAAAGCAAGACAAGAGACATGAAGATTCTGGGTGCATCCGCAGCAGAAGTGAGAGGAGGTGGTAAACAGGGATCTGTTAAAGAGAACCATTTGCCAAAAAAAATCCTTTGTAGCCTTTGCCAACTGTGACAATCTGGTCAATCTAAATCATTTTGCCCTGATAATCGCAGGTTCTCAACGGCAAGATTAGAATTCGCACGCGTCTCCTTTGCAAAAAAAAAAAAAAAAAAAAAAAAGACGTCGTCTAACGAGTTAAAAATGTGATTCCTAAACAATGGAAAATTAGAACTAGAAGGTGTATAAGCAACCCTACTGATTCAATTAGCAAGAAGCAAGATTTTACCAGTCCAAAAGCCAAAGGGAAGGGTATCCGATTCCCATAATTCAATTTCCAGCAACTTATTCCCGGTTCCAACATTTTCACGCACATGCCAACATCCCAGTTTCGTTTGACTTAATGCAGCTGTTGGTACTGGGAGATTTCAATTAATTCCCTGTACCTCCTTTATCCAGTTCTCTCTCTCTCTCTCGCATGGGCAATTCTAACTCGGTGGATGTTGAGTAATGGAAGCATTCCAGCAGGAGTTACTACCCAAGCATCCTCCATCATGTTGAGATATACTGTAGGACGATACAAAATTACTCCGGAAAAATACTTTCCATATCTTTAGTTACAAATGAAGCTCCTGTGGAAGGTATTTGGTTAAGTATGGTACCTAAGATTCGTTCCTCTCAACAGAAATTCGCTCTGGTTCCGAATTTTGGAGATGAGAACTATAAACTTGCAACAGTTGAACTGTTTACGTCAAAGAAAAGAAATGAGGGAACGGAAGACCCATGAGGATCTTCTTGTTCCGTCGTCTTCCTTCCTTCGGTCTGGTTTTTCCCATAATAGACTAACAAGCATGGAGTCAGAGTCTGGTAATACGGACCAAAGAATCTATCAACAACCATTAACCTATTCCTTTAGAATCCATTCTACCATCCACATCACAGATCACACCGACCACACCTCACACATCCTCGTGAACCCAAACATTCCAAATGTTTGGAAACAGGCATGTCTTGACTCAAGTTACCCGGAAACACCCCCACATGAACCCAAGGGAAACTTTCATTTGGATTTGAGTAATTAAAAAAAGCCACCTGGATAACAAACAACGCAAGGAAGAAGAAACTGCAGGTCATGCGTAATAAGCGTAACCACATCCTTACCTCGCTATCACTCTGAGCTCCGTCGTGCCATTCTGACCCCTGAAATGAAAATAATTAATCGGGAATGGTTACGATTGGTGAGTTGGAAAGTCACAAAACAATCTCACTCCACAAAACTTGAGTAGTGTCGTTAAGTACAAACGGGCGACAAAAGCCAAGTGTCTAAACCATGATGTACTTACATCTGTGGAGTACGAGACGACACCGGTTGAGCGCCGTTTTGGGCGTTTCTTTTTAGCAATAACTGCCTGGGCACCGGTCGACTTGACCTCTTTATCCTCAGTCACCAGGGGGACGACAGACTGCTCGACCTCATCTGCTGGACGAGGGGGACGGTTTTGAATTAGCTCATTCCTTCGGACTCTCGGACTTCGTTGTGACATCAAATCTACTCGCTCACCGCCATCTGGTTTTATATCAGAGCCTCCAAGGCGTGTGGGAGTACTTCGTAAGTCCTCAAGGGAGAACTTACTACCGGAATCATCAACTCGGAGTCTCCAAGAAGGGCGTCGTTCCAGCGAGTCCTCGTCCTTACGCAACGCTCCAGTCGTTGTAACAGTGGTCGTACCAGGTACTGCGTTCATTGGTGTAGTTTCCGGAGTCTGAAAATGGTAAATTTGGAATTTAGAAAAAAAAGTCCAGTCCGAGAGCAATTAAAACTCGTTCAGTTAGTTCTCACTTGTTCATTTGTGGTAAGCGCATTGCCTTGTTGGGCTTTGACATACTGCTCGGCTGATCTGTAACAGCGAAACATCCGTGTCAATTTTAAGCAAATACAATTATTTTACATGGACTGCTTATGCTCCTTACTTGAGTTCTTCCAGTGTCACTCCCTGGGTTGATCTTCTGGTCTCTCTGACTCGTTTTGCATGGGCTTTCCGTTGAGTCTCGGATTCTTCATCTCGAGCGGGTGGAACAAATGACCTTCAAATAAAAACAAAGAAATATAATTCAATTTTCATCTTAAGAATGAAAAAAACCAAAACTCGCGTGTTGATTACAAAATATAAAATTAGTTTTATATATAAATAAAAAACTGAAAAGCCGTGTTAGTAACTGTTGTGAAGTGACAAAGCATTTGGGAACCTTTAATTTAAGACAAGTGAGGCATCCGTAGCGCCTTTCAAGTGTCAGCCCAAGTATTTGGGGTTAAAATATTTAGTTTATGACAAACAAATTTAACAGTTAATTGGACATTTCTAACAAGAAGAATTGAGACGCACTTGATAAGGAATTGTTTAAACTTGGAAACTGGCCCAGGTTTTGCTCCTCCTGAAGTAGGACTTGGAGTTGTTGGAGTCGAATTCTCCCCATCACCACTATTCATAATTCATAGAAAGCATAGTCATTCATAATCCCCGCTAATTCCCGCTCCCATTAAACCTAATTCGACTAATCTTAGTTCATACGAGCCCACTTATAGAAATTTTCTAGGATCCTGATAGAATGAGATGAAGAAGTTTAAGGATGAGTCATTTTACCTTCGCATTTGAACAGAGGTGTTATTGCCACGAGGAGATCGGCTCTGGGCTGACGTTGAAGATATGGTAGTGGGGCGTGGACTTCGGCTCGGTTCCGCTTCCTTTTCCTTCCTATGAATTAAAAAAAAATGAATCCAATGAAATTTAGCAATTCCCCAAATTTTGCTCATCTTAAAATAGCTTCCGAAAAATGTCAAATCTGAAACTATATTGGTGGAAAATGAAACGTTAAATAAGGAGAAAAAAAACTTCGTTGAGAATGAATGGAGTAGCGGAGTTGACATAAAATGAATGTTGGGCTTTAGAGATGAAGCAGTAGCAAACACCAACCCAGTCAACCAACATTAGTTACAACAAACTACAAATGACGATTAATTGAGATTATGTTAAAAAAAAAAGAAGTGTTGATTAGATTTGTTAGTTACCTTCGGAGAACCACTCCAAGGTTATAACCAGGCTCCCCCGAAGAAGCCTCGACATGAGTTTTGTTAAGCAATCGGCCCCGGCTATCCTCAGTGGTAGGGTCAGAGTTGAATCTGGATCTCTCGAGGAAGGTGGACTTAGTAGGAATGGTATTGGAGGTGGTTTCAGATGTTGTACTGGAGGTATTTGTATTAGTTGAACACAAGGTACTGGTGGTTCCGAGTGAGGTCGCCGGTGAGGTTGAGGGCACTCGAGGATTGTAGGTGAAAGTGGACATATTGTTATCAAGGTTCATAGCCGCTTGAGCCTCCTCAATAGCTTTGATTCTATTACGAGCCGTGGTAAGTCTTGAGTAAAAACTAGAGAAAGGAAGAGATGGGAGAGAGTTAAATGATGTCAATTAGAAAACAGATCAGGAATCACCTCACTCGATTATTCAAAATTAAAAGTTAATATTAATGAGAGGAATTAGTATAAATCAAAAGGTTATCAGCCAAAATCCAACACCTTCATAAATTTTCATTCAGACTTGTGAGAATTAAGTAATTTAGGCCTTACTTGGAATCTGACTCAAAACTGTAGGCACGGCGCAGGCTCACTTCTGGTGTAGTCTCGTTTCGGGCCCGTCGAACTGCCGCCTTGTCATTGTTCGTACTTTCTTCCTCAGGAACAGTTGCTGTAAGATTAAAACCAAAAAAACTGAATTAATAAATCAAATCCCCACTCCATCCACTTCCATTGTGTCAGTACAAAACAATGTTGAAATCGGAAATGTAAGGTATGAGCATGCACGGGAATTAATCAGATCCTTCCAGGCATTTGCGTCACCAGCAAATGATACGGACAGATACCATTACCATTCACCTCTCCCCTTTGACTCCATATTTTAAAATTTCACTTTCAAGCAAATAACAGGAACTACCTAGCACTATTTAATTGGGACTTAAAAATTCAAGAATGAAATAAGCCTCTTCATTCCGCCTGCCCGCTATTTAAGCTCCAATATTTTCATGTTTTGTAAATAAAGGCGCCTTCAAAAAGTTAACTTTTCGTCGTTAACTGTGAAGTGACTAATTGAGGATATCCGGAAGGGACGGGAGAAAACCCCATCGTGTCAACATTGAAAGCAAATCATCAACATTGCAAAGCAAATCAAGTATGGAAATTCAAATAAAATGAAGAGCAAACTTACGCGTCCGAGTTCTGGTCCGGAGAGACCCACCGCGCCGCCAGGCTGCCCCACTCTCATCGTTATCCCCGCTACCCCCTGACTCAGCCTTCAAATGGTCAGACTTGGCGACATTTCCAGTTGACCCAAGGCTACTCCCACTTGGACTTGTCAGTGACGGAAGGGAACTAGACACTTTCTCTGCATCCCCAAGTTTCCGAGTTCTCGAGGCTTCGCCTAACCCAACGCTGGGAGAGAAAGCTGCAAAAGATAAATGGAAGGATTTCAAAAATAAGTTTTGCATTGTTTTCCGGATGGCGACATAAAGCGCGGCGTCGATGCTGTAACTTTGACGTGCTTGAGCACAACCACCAAAATTAGAGGAGTTCAAGAGTTCAAACATGTAAAGCTTACATTACATTAAATTTTGACAATTCAAACCCAAAACATGTACGTTTGCAAAATCCTCCGTATTAAATAAGCAAAGCGACGAGTTTACATGACAAGCACCTTAAGAAAAGCAAGCATGGCACAATTAATTAAGGCATTAATGTTACCATTACTAATTGGTTCACGAGGTCTGAGAAAGGCGTGGTCATCCTTGGACGTGTGTTTAGGCTGAGTAAGTGGATCACGGGGTCTTAGAAAAGCTGGTCCCTCTTTGGTATCTGATGGTGGGGGTTTAGTCTCATGAGAAGTAGGAAGATTTTCATCTTGAGTATTATCACATAATTTCTTGGTAGTAGTACGGTTGTTGTTATTTGGCAGGATGGAAGAAGGGTCCATGGAAGATGAGGTCGTCAGACTGCTGATCAGATTTGATTGCGTGGATCCATGATTTGGTTCCAGTGGTTCCATTAGGGATGGGAGATCACCCACTGTATCTTCAGCCTCACTTCCACACAATTCCTCTCCGTCATCTTCATCATTGTTATTTTCAGAGGCACACAAGTGAAGAGAATAATAAAATAAAAAACATAGAAAAACACATTGTTAATAAATGGTAATTCATAAACAAGAATGGCCAATTTCTTCCCTTTTTGTTAGCACACGCAAACATCCCCCACAAAATGCATCTACTACAAACACCATCCACCCACAAAATACTTTTAAACAGAAAAGCGTGCCCCCCCCCGCCTCCCCCATGTTCATTTTTACGTTAGAAATTTAGTAAATTCGAACCAAGTGTTCTGCCTTGTCCAGCGCCATTTGAGATGATTGGGGTGGTGGGAATGAGTGACTGAAGTTAAAAACTTAATTAGGAACAGATCTGTCACATCCAGATATTGCATGACAAAAGTTAATAAAGTCCACAAAAGGAGTTTTTAATAAGAACAAGTCTATAATTCCCCATTCATCTCGGCCGGTGGGAATGACATGGACATAAATTAATCAAACGTCCAAATAAAAGTTTTGGAAATCATGAAAAGTGGAAACTGGATACTTCATTGAAAACGAATAACCCAGGGGAAACCCAAACCAAAAGGAATTATCACAAACAAATTAATTAACCACCTCAACCAGTCTTAAACTCATAAAAACATAAAAAGCAAATGGGAAATGGGAAATGTGAAAATAATATAAATCAGTCAACTGTCTTACCTGAGCTGCTATTAGTCATTTCTTCCTTCTTCTTTGGACCCAATTGTCCACCAACGTCTTCATTTGATACTGGCCGGGGAGTCCTTTATTATTTCATTAAAAAAATTATAATTAAAGGTTCCAATAAAATTATAAAGAAATACTAGCAAATTGCATCATGTAATCCTACGCAAATGCAACAAAGTAATAAAGTTTATAAAAGGCAACTGGATTTTAACTTTTAAAAAAGGAAAGGGAGCTAAAAGGGGCTCGTTTTTAAGTTCGATTTTTCAAAGATTTTGGTAACATGGGAATGAAAATTAGTAGTAATATTACTAGAAAGTAAAATACAATGGAACGTACTTTTTCTTTGGCGGAAGAGGTAGAACATTCAACTTCCCATCTGCCTTCTTCAGCTCTGATTTCTTCCTATAATCGTCCAGCACAGGAGCAACGCTTAGGTCTGCTACATCAAAGGCCGTTTGATCCTAAAATGGAGACAAACGTTTATGCTACAAACTCATGACAAATTCATAGAATCGGAGGAAATTTAACGATATCTTCAGAGTACTTACGCAGTTGTTCTTAAGAGTAATGTCACATGAAGCTTCAAGTAGGACCCGGCATGCTTCCTCTTGTCCCCAGTGAGCTGCTGCATGGAGTGGTGTCCACCCGTCAAAATCCATTGCATTTATATCCGCTCCAGCTCTGATTAGTTGACTGCAAGAATCAAAGTCGAAGGGTTAATTCAGACTGACAGAAGGTCACCCAGATATTTCGACGTAATTAGTATAATTTAGTAGACTTACTCGAGGACTTTGATGTACCCTTTACAAGCAGCCACATGCATGGCAGTGGCCCCAGTTGTAGGATGGGGTTCTTCTTCATAGTAACCATTGACTAACCATTCCTTTGCGTCTTCCATCATCTTGATTTCTTCGCCTCTCCGGGCTTCTCCTAGATCAATGCCTGTCATAATCAAAATAGAACCAAATCCATTAAAATCCATAAATGATTTCCCTTTCTTCTCTGCACAATGTAATGACGAGTAGCAGCAGTAGCGATGAGTTCTGGCCTGAAGGATAAATTACATAACGACCAGACACCCCTTCAAAATAGAGCTCGGGTTTAAAAGAACAAATGCCCGGACCAATTCTCTTGAGCCTTATGATTCCTGATTTCCTTTGGACTTGTGTGATCATTTTCATCCTGCTGTTTGGAATTACCTTTGGCTGCAATAGCTTCTTTGAACAGTTCTCGAATATCATCTCTCTTGCAAATGTCCAACGGCACATTACAGTCATTGTTGAGTGCGACTGCATTGGCGTTGTGCTCCAGAAGGAGCCTGTGGGAATGAACAACGAAGTGGGATCATCAACTTTGACCTTACGATTTCGCTGGTGTTTGGGTAAAATGGTTCCTTACTTGGCAATAGAGGTGAAGGAACAAGTAGCTACCGCATGCAAGGGGGTCCATCCTTCATTATCACTAATATTGACATCAGCTCCATGGGCTAGGAGGAATCCCACCATTTCAAAGTTGTCTTCAATGCAGGCCTAAAAGATTAAAAAAGATAAGACATTGTTGGGGTCATTCGTTCTCCAAAAATATCCTCCAACTCCTGCCAGCAAAGTCCAAAAGACGATCTTTTGTCCAAGTCTATGGATTTTTCATGAACTCAAAATTACTCATTGCAAGCTCCAAAGTTTAAGAAGACGAAAACCCAAGTACAGAAGAAAATTCATTTGTGGGAAAAACTACTAATTTCCGAGTAAAGATAACGTAATGACGCGCATCCAAAAATACTTTTAGTTTCAATTAGGCAGAAGAAGCTGGGTCAGGTCCGTATGCCAAGCATAAGAAAAGCCAATAGATTAAAAAGACAGCGAAGTGAAAGAAAATATGGTGTAAAATGCTCCAGCCAAACCAATCATTATAGATGCCAATAATATTTAATTCAGGCTTCAGAAATCTGAACAATTTAAAATGCCCGTTAATAATTTTAACGGGAATTGACAACAATAAAGTTAACTCGATTTCAGCACTACTCCGTTGGATATAATCTGGAGTTAAGAGTAAGACCCACGAGATTGAAATTAATTAAAAATGTATAAAGAAGGGATGGCATGAATAAATAAATGCCCGTGAAAGTTTTCACTTCCTTTTCCGACTCATTTCTTTCCCTTTCCCCTAGTCGTAGCCCTGCTCTACCCATTCGCGTCATAGGGAACAAGAGCATGTTTGAACAGAAGCCTTCTTTAGGAAAAGCGAAGAAGCGAAAAGAGTCAAGAAAGACGGAAGGAACATCTGTACAGAACAGACAAACGGAACAGATTGTAAAAAAGAAAGAAAAATCGTGAGGAGATGGGCTAGCAGCCATAAAAAAAATGAAATGTTAACACTGACTCAATTCAACAAAATTCCTAATTTTAGAATCTCTGATCTGTCTCTGACTCAATGGAAGGTGCATGGAGAGGAGATTTGACCTACAAATTATAAGTGGAGATGATTTGTCAGAATTAACTGATTATATTGAATTCACCGATTAATTAAGTTTTAAACAAGTTTTGAATGGATTTCAGTTTCCAGTTTCAATTTGTCTGGCATGTTAAAATGGAGCAATTTACCACTGCTGCTTGTGAATTAACTTGAACTGATCAATGTGCAGTAGGAATGAATACAATTAGCTAACATAGTGAACAAGAACTTATCTTAGCGAACAAACTGTTGAATTAGGATTAATTAATTGTTTCAGTTTCAGTTGTTACCTGGTGTAAGGCAGTTATCCCATCATCGTCAACGTCGTTGATATTGTACCCATCGCGAATCATTCTTGCAACTTGTAACTTGTCATTCGAAGCACAAGCGGCTTGAAAGATACACTTATCATTGAACTTGACTCGTTTAGGACGATTCTTGATCTCGGTAGATTCTCGTTCCGTGTCTGACTGGCCCCATCGATCGAGTTGTGCCTTGCGTTTATTGTACGCGGCTAAAGCCGATTCGGAACTGATCCCTAGGGTCATCCTTCGCGGAGAACGTCCAGCAGACGAATACGGTGAGTTAGGGTATAGAGGCACTCGGGGAACAAAAGAAGAACAAATGAAGCAAACGAATAGTCTCGAGTTACCTAACTCTCGAGTTGTCAGATCAGTTATGAGTAGCACTTAGTAAATTGATGTTATGGTAATGTAATGTTGACTCGAAGTCGTAGTGTAGTTACTTTCAGTAGTGGTTACGTGGTAAGCCTTCTACCGTGCGTTTATTCTTGTCTCTGTATCGTGCTACGACTCTGGAGGTCGTTGACCTTCGTATGCTTGCAGTCCTCGACCAATCTTCTCTTGTCAATTAGTCAGTCAGGACCTAGAACGGAAAGAATGGAATAATATTTACAATTGGTTAATGATTAGATTAGATTTTGATTTAGGGATGCAGTGGTGGGGAAGGGGTGTGCGGATCGGATCAACGTAAACTTGGGAGTTAATTATAACCTTACCATGTTTAATCCCAGAGTGGGACTTGGTTCCAGACATACTGCAGGTAGGCCGTGACTTTAAGTAGGAAGGTGCAGTGACAGTTAATTGTCAATTAGAATTGATTGAAAATGACGAGTTCTTCACTTTTGTGGAAGACGATCTTTCCCCGTCCGTCGACTCTACTTCATATGTTCTGAGGGAGCCAAACAATCCGTTTTTGCCGTCTGTTCCCCCGCTTGCCCTCTTCTTGGCTCCTTTACAAACGGGAAGAAGAAACTTTAAATTCCTTCATCCTTTCCTCTTTTTCCACTTACCACTTTGCACTTCAATTCCAAAAGAAAAAGGAAACTGACTGACTCAAGTGGAAGAGACAGGCGCAATAAAATTCAATTCTCTTATTATCAACTTCCATGCTCTTATCCAAGAATTCACACCTAAGACGGGGGAGAGTACTGCGCCGCCGTAAAATTAGTAACTCGCATTTAATTAATGATTAATGAATTATAATGCAATTCGGCATGCGAGTGGATACAACCGAAAATTCTTTATTAAATTAGCTTTTTTGCCTAAAAATACAGAAACTAATATAATGCAGCGCTGCATCTCCCGAATTATGAAAGCTTGCCATCGGTTTCCACATTCCACTTTTCACAGTCAAAGTTTGGAAATGGTTCAAGTTCAGGCTTAAAAAAAACCTGAGAAACAAGAAATGTTTCTGCACCGAATTTTCCAACTTTTAGTAAGGAAAATTACGCAAAACTTCATCCGAACTACAAAAAAACTATTTATTTAAAAAATATGGTTAGTCTTGCCTCTTAGTGTTAACTCCAACTCATGTAGAAAAGTTTCTGATTCAAACAATGTTCTCTGTGATTAAATGTTTTCTTAACTGAGTTCCAAATCTTGGACTAAAACAGTTTTTGTCTTTGAAAAACTCGTCGAGCTTTGGAAATAAATTTTTCTGTTGTTTTAAGTATTAGAACTAAGCAATGAGTTGATATATTGTACAAATATTTAAATAAATTATGAAATTACACTTTAATCTGCTGATCAGCAGATTAATCTAATTCATAATTTCACATATTTTCCACCACCAGAGGAGCATTACTCTATCTTAGGTCTTGCAAGCAGCTGCGGTTTGGCGGGAACAAGTTTTTTTTCCTTAATCTTTGTCAAAACAGAAAATAACGTTAGACTATTTGCGGATGGTATAATTAAGTAGCGTAAGTCGGTAAAGTTTACACATTGGCATGTAGGACTTTTCTATCCACGCATAATAAATTATCTCTTAAACAATTAACGTGGGTGGAATAATCAATACTCATATATGACACCCCTAGATCACATAGTACTTTATTCACAATTAAAAATATTCAGATGAAGCAAATTAAGCTGTTGAAGGCAGGGCAAAATCCGTGAAGCCACCGCGCAGCGGAAGATCACCGCAACCATTGATTACATTTTTTTTACCGTTTAAAGAAGCAGCCGTTTTTATTTACTTTTTTTTTAAGATTTACTTTGATTTTACGAATTATTTTCATGTTTAACATCATATACTTTTAATTAATCTCAAGGCGTTTTTTTTTTGTAGAAAAGTGGTGAATAATTGCTATTTAAAATTCTCCACTAACATGCTTGAGTAAGGCAGTAGACCGACGGACAGACGCGTGGAAAACATAATGTTTTCCAATGTTGACCAAAAATTTAAAAAAAAAAAAAAAAAAAAAAAAAAAAAAAAAACAATTTCAAACATGATTATTCATCGATCAGATGTGCCTCACTGGGAGTTGGGTCTCCTAATAAGATCAGATGGTTCATTCATCCAAGTTGAATGAGTAGATTACCAAACCCGCTTCGTCCTAATGCTAGTTCTTAGCTTGTCTGCTTCATCTGTCCTTCTTGTTCCTTCTTGTTAGTTTGGTGAGTATAAATATGTATCGACATTGCAGTCATAACTCAACGAAAATAGAAGTGGTCGTTTATCATCTGCATTTAATGTGTATTTGATACATTATAATTTGCTTCCTTTCTGATTTGTCATTCTCATTAGGTAAGGATCGCCGGAAGAAAATTGCCAACAATGAGTAAAGATGACGAACTTGGAAAAACAATTGGACGCTTAGGGACCGTAGATTCCGCCGACTGGCTGCTTCGGTATATCCAGTTTGACAAACGTGGCCCTTTAATTTTCTGTTCAGTCGTGGGAGGAGCTGTAGCAGGGCGTTACATCTGGAAATCGCGTCTAGGGATTTGGTTTCATATTCGGAGATACTTCGTGAAGAATAAGTAGTAAGTTCCAGTTCCATTGATTAAACTCAGAAGATTTGAGGAAAATGTGTCGTCCACTGATCTCAAACGAACTTCATAAGAATTTATTTAAACATGTCATGGCATGTGTACACAAACCGTATTACTCCCAGCAATAAATCAGTGACACTGTCTTATTAGTTTAGTTACCTCACATTCACTTCTTATTTATCAAAATCAGCAGGCATTTGCTTTTCAAAGTCAGGTGTAGTATTGCGTAATGAAAAATAGGAAGCTTATACAACATTTAAATATGGTCGGTCAAGCTATTTAGCTGAGTTGTCGGCGTTAAATCGAATTAATTAATCAGTTTGGCTTGAACATAAGGCGAAGAGAGCGCTCCTGCTCTCTTCGGAATACTTGATGCATTTTAGCCACTTCATCCAATGCGTCCCGAATTCCAACACTTGTATCGTCGATCCACTGGAGTGTATCCGTATGTTCATTGAGGATCCGAACAATTTGAGACACCTAGGACATAGTCAAACATCATTTTTACCATCTCCATTCGAAATGACAAAAAGCACAATACATTAAGTATCCTCTTACCGGATCAGTTCTATCTGAAAGCTTATTCGAGATATTGGTAACCCGGATGATTTCCTTCAAGTCTTCTGACATTTGTTGTAATTCCGTATCAATTCTCTCAACCGAACCATAACTGTAAAGCAAAAAAAAAAAACTGTCAACATCCCCCATACCACAATTCAGTACGTAACGGCACGTGAAATGGAACCACATATTTTTCCACTTACAATGCTGCTCGTTCCTGAGTAGTGGTAGCAACATCAAGAATGCTTGCCTCAATAGAATCCAATACCCCTTCAAATTCTTTTTGAGAGTTTTTAACGTAATCAATCGCACTATCCATGCGATCATGTTCATTCTTGAGTCGCTCCATTCCAAGGCTCATTTTGAGTATCTGTAAAATATATTCAGAATTTAGAAAAGGTGAAGGTCATACACATAATATTGGGAGCATGTGCTGCTTTGCTTTGGCTAACAGATACAGCAGAGCACAGAATTGCTTATGATCGAGCTCTTGTTTCTTGTCCTTACCTTCTCCGAATTTGAGATGAGGACTTTATCATAGTAATTTACTTTGGTAGCCTGATCAATGAATTCTTTCTCCGTGTCAGCAAGGTCGATCGTCATCTTCTTTATGAGATCTTCTAGTTGACGAAAGTTAATTGATGCCATTGTAGGAGCCGCTGCCGCCGCACCGGGAGCAGGAGGGCCGGCAGCTGTGGTGGTAATGCTAAGGGGATTTACTGCTGTTGTATTGGCCGAACTCATGATTGAGAAAATGAAATAGATTTTCTGTTAAAAATGAACTTTAGTTAATTGACTGACTCGAATTTTGAAAAATTAGAATTGAAAATGGGAATATTTTTTTTTCGGAATTACACATTTTTTGCTTGTTTTCAAATTGTTGAAACTCCCGCGTTTTCTAAGGAGGTTTTGGAAATTGGTTTTTTCATTATGAAAAGTTGATCCTGACTTGCCACATGGATTTTATTGGAAGGAGTAGGATCCTCCGCGTCCAAAATGTGACAAGTTGGTTCCTGTCGGAGCATGAAGGAGTGAGGTCTTGTATGCATTTTCGGCGTGGAAAGAGGCTCCTTCTGTCCTCAGTCGCCGGACGAAGAAGCCGCGTGGAGTTTGGCCATTTCCTTCTGGCACAACGTAAGTCTCTTCAATTTCTTAATTCTTCATCTTCAATTAGTAATTAAGGTAATCTATACCCTTTACTCAATCACCATTCACATTCATAACAATCGCTCATTATGTCCCTGCAAATCGAAAAATCTAATTTACAGTGATTGTTATGAACTCAACTTATTCATTCTTCTCCCCTTTCTCTTCTTGATTATTTCCATTCCAACTTATTCTAATTACTTTGTAAGTCTAACAATTTCCATTCTCCTTTCATTTGACAGCATGGGAGCCTATAAATATGTCCAGGAATTGTATCGGAAGAAGCAAAGCGATGTGATGAGATATCTCCTCCGTATTCGCTGCTGGCAATACCGACAGTTGAATAAAATCGTTCGGGTACCCAGACCATCAAGGCCCGACAAAGCCAGAAGATTAGGCTTTAAATGCAAACAAGGTGAGGAATTGGCGATGCTTTTCTGACAATTCTGTCGTGTATTTGCGTACTTTGTAAACTTAAAAACAGTTTTAATGCTAACCTCACTTCTGATGGTTAGGATTTGTTATTTACCGTATTCGGATTCGCCGTGGAGGAAGGAAGCGCCCCGTACCCAAGGGATGTACCTATGGTAAACCCAAAGGTCACGGAGTCAACCAACTGAAGCCTGTCCGAAATCTACAAGCACTTGCAGAGGTAATTTTATCAAGTACAGAACTTTTAGAAATGACTGAGAACTTTCGAAGAGAATTAATGTGATGATACTGGATACTGTAATTTCTTTGATGATTATCTTCCTTGGATGTCTGATGATTCGAAAATCCTTTCAATTACTGGATGTACACTCCGAATGAATGAAATTACTTACCTGATCACTTTTTGATTTCAGGGTCGTCTGGGTAAACGCCTTGGTGGCCTCCGTGTTTTGAACTCGTATTGGGTCGCTCAGGATTCCTCGTACAAGTACTACGAAGTGATCCTTGTTGACACCTTCCATAAGGTAAGCGTATCCCATAAATGTCTAATAATCTCACTCTTAATTTTAAAAATGATGATTGGGCATGCACCACTCTTACAAATGGTGAAGAAAAACAATACCTTTATATCAACTGATCCTGTTTATATTCAGAACATATGAATGTAATCCCTCTTACTCAGATTTGGAGTAGTAACTTGTTTTTTTTTCTTCTTGTTTTAGGCTATCCGACGGGATCCCAAGATCCACTGGATTTGTAACGCAGTCCACAAACACCGAGAGCTTCGTGGTAAAACATCTGCCAACAAGAAGAGCCGTGGTATTGGAAAGGGACACCGTTATACCCAAACAATTGGTGGGAGTCGTCACGCTGCTTGGCTTCGCCGAACACGCCTTCAGCTCCATCGGAAGCGTTAATCCTGTCTTTATATTCATTTTATTGATAAATAAACCCCCTTGATTAATTCAAGTTGGTGTTGATTCATTTGACTTTCCAGTTCAGAATGTTGACCAGTTTCTATTGGCTCCAGAGCTCGTGGGAGGGGTTCAGCGTAGCGTGATCTTGGAGCGCTGATTTAATTTGGACGTTGAGGAAGGATGCTAACTTTAATGATTAATTTTTTCCTTTGATGAGGATTTATTCCATTTTAGCTCCCCTTGAGTCCAGCGAGGATAAAAAGGCAAGGGGAAAGTTTGAGGACTTTTACTTCGAAACTTTCCCGTCGGATTCTTAGAAACGTATAAGAAGCTTCTTCCCTTTCTTAATTTGATTTCACTTTTCGGTTTTGGGGGTAAGAGGGAATCTGAACAATTGTGAAAGTGATACTCTTGGAAAAGAGAAAAGTGGGGGAAGGGGAAAGTTTGAGTAGTAATGTCAAGTTAAATCTAAAATTTGCACAAAATACTTATTCATACCACAATTTATGGATTCCTCTCTAGGGTCCATAAATTGTGTTCATACGAAGGGGGACTGTAAATTTCTTTTCAGCAGTGATGGCACTTGGGACAAACTTCGGAGATCGGTCTTCCTTTGCTCCAAATTAGCTGGGTGTTCAATTACGCTTTCTAGAAACTAAAGTTTCAAAGTCAACAAGCAACTCCTTGGATTTCAAACCAAAATCAAAAGTTTTCTAAAACTTTCTTTGCATCTCCCTCCTCCTCGTTATTTTCTTTCTTTTGAATAAATCTTTCCAGGAAGTTTTGCTAACCATAGATTTAACAATATTAGGACTTTTCCAGGGCGGGTACATTTCAAAGACACTCCCAGTTCCCGTGATTCTTTGAGCTGTAAATGCCCTCCTGGACTTTTCTAATCAAAGACTACATTATTCTCCCGCTGTAAACAAACAATCCTAAAATTTTATAAATTTCTAGAATTCTAGAAGAGACAGAAGATTAGGAAACGTACAGAACAAAAATAGAAATATGAAAATGTCATATGGGGGCGTGCGTTTAGAAACGAGTTTGGAATTTTCAAAATTAAGATTAAGTTGGGGTGGGGTTAGTGGTCGAAAATCCGGATTTTTCACGGATTCGGATTCTTCCAAATCCGGATTTAAATATTTTAAAATCCGGATTTTCACGGATTTTGAATCAAATTTGGTTACATTACTAGTGCTACTGGAGTTTACTAGCGTACATTTTTGGGACATGAAATATTTATAAAAGCTTTAAATTAAAGCAGAAATATAAAAATGTCTTATGTTAAGCGCAAGTTCTGTACTTTTGAAGACTATCATTTTTCTATTTCCAACGGTTCAATTGTATTCAGCCAAACTAATAATGTTCTGTTTCCTTATCAAAAAAATTAACAAATAAAAGATTGATACCTGTTTAGCATTATAATTTGGCATCCTAAAGTACAATTTGGGTAGAACCAGGCTCATTCTCCACATGGGTTTTCCAAACTAGTGCCGTAAATTGCGTTTAAGCACTTTTTCAAGTTTACAAGAATTTCTAAATTGTGATGTTCCTGGGTTTCAAAAATATATATTTTTTTGAAATTTAAATATACCTGAAAATCAGAGGCAAAATCTGCAAATCGACAAAATATTGACTATGTTAAAATGAAAACCAAATGTAAACATAATCTGATTCATTGTGCCTTCCATTGAGGTTGAAATTTAAACTTCTTCAATGTTACAAGGGCGAAATAATTAAAAAGTTTGAATCAAACGCACTTAATACGAGGCAGAGAATAAAATGTATAGCTACATTCAATAAAATTAGGCATACAAGAAAATGAATATCGTGAGATTGCGCAATTTTGAAATATAATTTTTTTTAAATATAATTTATGCTTTCACTTCAACATTATTTCGCTCCAAGTTAGTAATTTTAAGTAATGTTTTCTTGCTTAGGAGTTTTTGAAATGAATTTAAAAGTTTGAAAACGCAAACGAGAATTTTTTAACAAATGAAAGGTCATTTACAAAAATATATCAAAACCATAAAAAAAAATAGTTCCACGGGAACTGGTAAAAATTCTAAAATTGACCCTTTTTTTTCGTTTTGAAAGGGCCTAACAGTACATCATGAAAATTTTGAAAATCCTGATTCAGAATTCGGATTTGAAATTCGAAATCCGAAAAAATATCAAATCCGGATTTCTGAAAACCAGCACGGATTTGCGACCACTAGGTGAGGTTGACAGTCAAAGGGACGCTCACTCGCGTGTTTGCGAATGTGTGCTTGAAGCAGACTTGAAGGGTTTTCTTCCTCAGTGCGTTGGAACTTCCGGTCGTTGGCATGATTCCTCAAATGCTTCTAACAGCTCACCCTTCCTTGCAAATCACTGATTTAGCTACTGATTGCTGATGGATTCTTTTCTCAGGTGCCTTCACCTTTCTTATGGAAAAAGGGAAGGAGGAATGACGCTTCCCCCAGATTGGTTTTACTTTACTTGCAGAAGCTAAAACTTGAAGTTGACAGTGGATTAACTTTTAACGTTTCTCAAGTGAGAAAGATTCTTTTGTCTTTGCCTGTTTTCTTGCTATGTGTAGTAAAAATGTTACTGGTAGGATTTGAAGCCTCAACTGACCTTCAAAATTAACTATTGAATCATGATGGTGTGTTTAGTTGGTTTTGTATTTTTATCCATGAAAAGAATTTTCCAAGATCTCATGCCCGCTTTTCTTCTTCCAATCGTATGCTGGATCTCATGTATTGTTCCTCTGATCTCAAGTTTTTCCAGGAACTTTCTTCTCCATCACCACTCCCAGGATCTTCAATTTCAAAGAAAAGCAAGAAATGCCCGCAGCATTGTCGCAGAGAAAAGGGGAAGTGCTGGGTGTAAGAGAAAAGTGAAAGCAATCATTTCAAAAACAAAAGACAAAGTAAGTCCCCCGGAGTTTCATCGTTCCCCATTGAATTTTGTTATTGGAATTGGAACTTGGTTGCCACCTTTAACAAACCAAAGGTAATTATGAGCAGAAATGGGATCCGAGAGGCTATTGTTCACTTTCCCCCTACAGAAAGTTGGTCTGGGAAAGAATCCATAATGGGAAAGGAATTGATTTCGGAATGGAGAGGAAAAGCATCTCCCGCAAAGAGAAAGTGTGAAAGTCTGCCACAATCCCAACTTCAGGCATACTTATTCATTTCCTTAAAATATCTAGCGAATGTAATCCTAATTATTGTGAAACGTAGTGCAAATAACCATGCCACCGTTCACCTATACCTTGCCATATCACATTTAATCTGGTTTGGTGATACGGGGTGGCTGACTTTTACAAATTCGGATACAAAATCTCCCGAGAGATAGCGCTGCCTTATTTGCCCATGCAACATTATATTTGTAGCATTTTCAAACTCCTTTTCTTGGGAATTATTTTAAACCATTTCTGAATATTTTCTACAACGCTCAGTCACCACCAAAGTTAAATGAATTTTTTCACACATAAAAGATTTTCTAGGAGAAAAGCTCCCTTGACAGCTCTCTGGTCACCACAGTTCCCGTTGGAATATTTTCCGAAGAAAGTCCTGCAACTAAGCTGTTGATTGCCAAAAAATGGCCAAAACGGGTCAGAATGTCAGATTAGCGAGAAGAGGTTAAGAAACTTTGATGGACCCAATGGGGAGTGGGAATGGCTCCCTTTAATTCTGTGGGCCAAAGTAATTGTACAGAGATGAGGATCTTATTGGAGTAAAGGAAAGGATAAAAATTCCTACCGGAAGAATTTCTTATTTTGATCAAGTCATCACGGTTCCCATTTTCCTTTTCCTTTATTATCCCTATTCATGATTATCCCTCATAACCTCTTCTCCTTGAATCATTGGAAGAATTCACCAAAATTCAGAAATTGTTTACTTTTACAATTTTATTGGCAAATTGACTTTTGGCTGGATCCGATGAAATCAAGTTGGTTCAACACTTCTTGTCCGCTACGAGTGGAGCCGTAACGGTGTTAGGTCTCTTCCAGTCCTTTTCGGAAATTGATCTTTGACTTTCTTTCGCATATTTACTCCACTTCCTCTTGAATTATTTATCATTCCCTTAGTAAAGTTGAGTCGTGAATAAGTAAAAGGACTTTTGTGAGTAAAAGGAGCTTTTCGGGGCTTAAGGATGTTAATAAGGGCGTGCCTCTTGGGATCATAAAAGAAGATCCTGCTTCTGGGTGGTCTTAAGTTGCATTGTTGATTATTTGGGTTAATTGGATGGTTGGCAAGATTAAGGACGATATGAGTGAACTTTAACGTCTCTTTAACGTAGAAAGGTTTTACACCCCGTTTACAAGAGAAACAAGGAGTAAGTTACACAAGTTTGATGAATCAAGAGCGTGGAGGTAATTCCCTGGTGGGATCGGCGGCGATGGGGGTGGGACTTTCTTTTTGCTTCGTTCTACATAAAATGGACCTTCCTACTGCTGACTGCAGTTAATATTTGCACTTTTGTTGAAGAATGCCTAGACAATGCTCCTTGTAGGTTTAATTTCCCACAATCCTCCTTAATTTATTACCCTCATTTCTCTTAAATGGAAAATGCGGAAGTAGATTAGTAGTTCAGGGTTTCCCACCCCATTCTGCGATGAATGAAAAAAACAAAACCGGATGTCCACTTGGGAAGACCATCTAGCCTGTCTGCGAATTGTTGAAGCGCTAACTATGGGGCGGGGAAACTGCGGCGGTTTGATGATGACAATGCCAGTAGGAAGACTTTAAGTGGCCATATTTCAGAGGTCAGAAAGAGAAAGTGTGGAAACGGAAAGTGAAATTGTAGGAATGGTGACCATTTTATAGTTGGTGAATCAAGTATTTCCGGAACAATTCCCCGTTACTCTTTCCGTAGTATCTCTTTATTCAATTTCTTTTTTTCATTGTCTCAATTTACTAAAACCCACGATCTTACCAACTAATTCATTTTTTCACTCGGATAACAATTAATTTCAAAATGATAACAAAATGGACAACATCAACAAAACAAGCTTGAGATTTAAAAAAATTAATTAATAAAATAATTAATTATTCATTGCTAGGTTAGGGCCCTGCTTGAGCTCATTTTCTAAAATTACCACCTGAAATTGCACAATTGGGGAATCACAAACTGTAAATCGTCTCGGCACGGGCAGAAAATTGGGCTACTGCATGTAGCACCATTTTGGCAAAAAAATGTCTGCAAGTTTTGTTAGAAATTGGGTGATGGTGACAAGTTGAGTAAGGTCAGGGTTCGCGTCCTCCTCCAGAACCACCGCGTATGTCTATTATCATGGTATGTCTACTACTTCTAAACCTACGCAGGCGCATTGACTTTACAAGTCTACTTCCTTTGTGTGTACAAGTCTTTCTACACAATTTGTGTCTAAAATTAAGTGAAGAAATGAGAAAATGACAGTCGGTTCAAAGTCTGAGGTAAAATTAGTTTGAAATTTCCTGCATGAGCAGCGGTGTGTCGAAAAATGTCACCGCTGCAGCGTCCCAGTAGTCAATTTGAAAAGGTTAATGTTGCTAAAGAGTCCCTCAATCACCTTGTAAGTAGAATTGTAGTTAGTTAATTGTAGTTAAGATTCCTTCCATCTAATAGGTCATCTTCCTATTATCCTCCTCTATTGTTTCTTCTTTGCACAAACGACTGACTTTGTACATTCATCCCCCTTCTTCATGATACTTCGGAGTTTGTGAACCGTGGTAGAGACGGAACTTGGAGCAAATTCCTCAACGACCCTACACGAATTAAGGTAAAGTGTTCAGAGGTCATGGCTCAGGAAAAGATCACCACCCACACTTACTTCAAATAACCCTCAGCATTCTTGACTTTCTTCTTGACAAGTTTTCCAACCCCACAAAGCGTCTTTTCCACGCAGTCCTCGCCGTCGATGGCCTTGAGCACGAGGCGCATGATCGTCGAGTAGTCTTCGCTACTCATTCCCAAAAACTTGGAAATTTCTGTTGGAAAAAAGGGGCGGGTACCAGAAAAACGGGAGAGTTAGAAAGGGCGGACACGTGACAGTTGAGGAATACAAATGACCTCCGCAAACTTACCGGTAGATGCTCGGTAGTAAACATTTTCGTCACTCCGGACATAGGCCCAACCTGGGAATAAAAGTGCGAGCCCAGCAATGACCAACCCAGCGACTGCTAGGACAGCAATAATCCCCAAGGGATCAATTCCGTAAGAGTCAGTGGCCACGTAATTTTCCTTGGTGGAGGAGGGGGCGAACTGCTCACCACCGCGCTCCTTTTGCTCCTACACCAATCAGGAAAAAAAGGTCAGCATGACCTGTTTTGACCGGATAACCGGATGGTCAAAATGGCTACCTGTACAGGATAGTAGTAGTAGTAGTAGCCCGTGTTCCCACCAGGTTGAGCTGCTCCGCCTTGACCATAACCTTGTTGTGCGCCCGTCGCAGCGCCGCCGCCGTAACCTCCAGCTGCGGGAGCGCCGTAGGCGTTTGAGGGGGCTGCAGCTGGTGCACCGTAGGCTCCAGTGTTCCCACCACCATAGCCCGTCGTGTAGCTCGTGTCGGGGTAGACCGGGGCGTCTCTACTCTGTGCCACGGGTGAACTGGCAGAGGTCTGTTCGAGGGGTACAAATCTGAGTTTATAAAACCTATCTCAGGGTCACTTGGGGGGGGGGGGGTCGTTACCTGTTGGGAGGCTTGCTGGAGTTGTTGTTGGGCCTGTGGAGCTGCCATGACGGCAGCGGCGAGGGCCAAGGTCAAAAGGACTTCTCGATCCCACTTCATTCTGGGGCTGGAAAGAGAAAAACGTTGAATGGATTTTTAAAATGGACTCTGGATCATTCGAAATTTTGAGCATATCAGCGGGTTTATCTTTTGGGATATATAGGCGGGATGATTGCGGGAAGTTATGAACTGATTTGTCTGTAAATGGAGGCATTATGACCTCTTGAAGTGTGACTTGGATTGTTATTACGATTAGGACAAAGAAGGTGAGTGGAGTGTTACGGTGTGCGTAATTGTGAGTCTGCATGGTGGGTAATTAGATGCGTCTGAGTTGATTTGTCAGAAGACTCTCTTGACCCAAATCCACGCGAGTCAGATCAGAGTCCAAGATTTCATCAGGAAAAGATCCGGCGAATGTGAAAAGGCGAAAGGTGGTTAGCATGAAGATGTTCAGGAATTTGGAAGAAAAAAGAAGAACCACCGGGTGGTGGTGGTGGCGGATCAGGTTTTAAAGGAGTGGTGACTGCATTTTCCGAAATGTCCATTTGGATCCGAATGGAAGAAAAGACAGGTTGGGTATTGGGTGTTGTTGTTAGACAGGTAGGGATGAAGCAAGGAAACTACTTCCTAACGGTACTTCGGCCTTCACATTGACCTGCTACATTGACCGACGTCGTCGTGCGGGATTCCTGATGAACTTCACCTCATACCTACACCAGTAGAACCACATCACCGTATCCTGCTCCCTTTCCACACCCTTATTAACCTTATCCCATTAAACTCTTCAGGCTCACCTACTTTTATTCTTTTTAAATTGAACTACGCCAAGAAAATTAAGATCTAAAGATCGAATTTATCAAAAGGACTCCCGCATCCTCACTGTTCAACCATAAAATGCGCAGAAAACACGCAGAGGTTTCTTCCAAAGTTACGCCCCGGTCTAGGTTCAAACCGAAAGAAAGAGAAAAGTTTAACAATTGACTTTCGGATTACAATGGAAAACTTTGTCAACGCTTCCCGTTTTGCCAAGGAACTTCTCGGGAGGTGTCGGAAATCGTCGGTGCGTCTCGAAAGTTGGTGTTTTTTGGTTGTTTTCCCCGAAAGTCAGTAACCGAAGACTATCCAGCAATTTTGTCATCGCAGAGTTTGTGAAAATATTAATAGATTGCAAGATCTCTAGAAATGGAGACTCAATCACCTCAACTTTCTCTTAGGGTGAAAGTTGGGTTCCCCAACTTTATGAATTCTTTCTTGAATTTCAAATAAAGGGAGCCAAGTTTTCCCTCTAAAAAATTGACATTTGTGCCTTAGGTGTTCATTTTGTTAACCCATACAAAAAGTTTGCTGATTTTTTCAGGAATATTTTCAAAAGGACTCAAGGAAAATCATAATGCCAGGAACGGAAAGTATGAAATCATGAGGGGCCTAATGACTCCTGTCTACCTTGTTCAGATCCTTTATTGGATTTTTAAAGGCTAAAGGTGAGAAAACAAAGGGATTGACTTTCTACCAAAAAAACTTCGTAAGGGATCTTCGTAAGAGATTACTTGAAGGATTCAAGGGATTCTAAAATCCTGGAACCTTTCCAGAGAAGGAATAAGAATGTTGGTAGCCTTGGGGGGAAAATCCACCGTTACTTTTCATCTTGAATTCATCAGTGGAGGAAGGGAGCCCTTGAAAAAGTTCTTTGCTCTTAACCAACCTGAAAACAAACCTTTGTTGAGGGTTTCAAGGCCCTCAACCCACCTTCCATTGTTATCGACCCAACTTTGTAGTCAGAGAGAACAAAACGGCCAAGTAAGATCAATCATTCACCTTTTACTGGATGCGTCTTACCTGTGTTTTGATGATGAAATTCCAAGAGTAAGATCCAACAAATGATATGACGCTTTAGCTTTCGCTATCAATCCACTCCAGCTATGAATCCTAAGGTCACTTCCGAATTCCGAGCACAGAACCTGGTTGACCTGACTGACTTTTTGTCGATTTAATTAACTGACACCCTCAACTGACGTGGAGAACGGCGGAATTGTTTGGAAACTGGCTTGGGCTCTGAGGCCTCACTCGGATTTTATACCTCGCGATTTTTCCAACACTTTGGCAAAGCGGAGATGATGTTGGTGGTGAAAAAACAAATTTGCGGAATCCGAAGCAGTCAGTAGGTTCAGGTGGGGGTGAACATGTGAATCCCATCGCAATCCATCGCAATCATCCCTGCATGACGACGACGTCGAGGGAGTTCATTTCATACGGGACCTACACCTTCTTCTTCTTTCCTTATTTCCACCTGGGAGTAAAACGATGAAAGATGCAATTTGGCAGATTGTGGAAATGAGACCATGCATAATTACTCACTCATTACTGCATAAGAGCAGGCAGTGCTCCCGGGACCTCTTTCCAGTGCATCTCTGCAGGAAATGTTTATTTGAAATCTTGGAAATTTCAAAATCTGATAAAACCCAAAGGAGGAAGGTCAGCCCTTAATACTTTCAACTTGTCCGCCCTTGACTCAGGAAGGTGTAGGAAACCTTAGGGAAGGATCATCACTTGGATCCCTTGGGGAATTTCCAATGGATTTCCCTCTGGAATGCGATGAGGAGGGGAGGTGCGTTTAGAGGACGTATGGATACTGCCAGTACCCCCTCAAGATCATCCGGAGCCCTTAAAGGTAGAAAAACCGAAGATCCAGGCCTCATTCTTGGCACTTTTCAGGTCGGATCCTAAGGTAGTTGCGCATCAGTTCTCGATTAGCTTGGAACCGTAGCTCAGCAGTTCAGACCATTGCTAGGGACAGTAGCTCATTTTCAATTAATTAAGCCATCGAAACGAGTTCACCAGACCCAGTTTCAGCAGTTTCTGAGGTGAGTAACAGAACCAACGCACTTCCGCCTCCTCCAACGCCAAGACGCGCAAGCCTTTTCTGTGTCAGCAAGGCGCTCGCGGTGGTGATAGAGCGCCGGGCACCAACTTTGTTTACATGGGAATAGAGCAGCAGTCAGGAAGTGCAAAAAAACTTGCCTTTTTTGCATCAAAATCCAAGCGTACCAACGAATTCCTAATGACCGAATGGGAGTGAGAATTAATGTTAATGGAGAAATGGGACAAAAGGAAAAGGACAACAATGCTTTCGGAAATGAAGAATGAGAGTGAGGGAAGTTAAGGAGCCAATGGGAATTGAGTACGGGGAAGCTCTTTTTTTTATGTTTTAGTTCTAATTGTAATTCCTTGTTGCCGGAAGTTGCCTAATCTTGACATTGTTAAGGACTGCCTTTTGAGGTCGTTGGATTTTGGAACCAAATTTCTTCTTTTCTTCATTCATTTTTTGAGTGAAACTTTTTCGATGCCAAATGGAATAGCGATAGCTCTCTTTTTGAGTAAGATGGAAGTGGATGATGAATTCATTGTTACAAAAGAAACAAAAGAGGGAGGGGCCAAAGGACAAGTTCAGCAGGATCTTTGCTGCTGCTCTTCCTTTTCATTCGTCCCAGGAGAAAGTGTAGGGATTTCACAACAAGTTTCAGGAAAATGCACATATGCCGATCACTATTACGTAGACGATTACGTTCATTTTTTTTAATTTGGCAGAATTTCTAAAATGAGGTCACTCGTGGTCATCCTCATGTGGACGTTGAGTACGCTGACGCTGACGACGAGAGCAGCTATCCAGCCGAGTCCAGTCTACCATCGGCCCCAGACAATCGTTAGCTCCGTTGCCATGGGTAAATCTCTGTCGACGAGCAACAACCCTGGGCCACTCTCCTCTCACGCCAACATGCAAAATATCCAAATGGATGTTCAACAACCAATCGCGGAGGAGCGTCAGACTCAGGACACTGGAGTGGTGGGTGACGACTTGGGGGCAGTGGGCTCAATTCCTTCGGCTCCGCAAAACACAGTTGACCCACAGGTAGGTCAAATGGAACCAGAGACTTCACCGAAATTGTCAATTTGATTTTACAGCGTCTCTTTTGGTTTTGCAGACGTTCAAGATTTATTATTACCCAAACACCGGACCCTTGAGCAACCCCCAGGGGACCAACTATCAAGTCCCCACTGTCCCTCAAAGCGCCGACAACTCTGACCTTGCGACCTTCTGGGAGAAATATCACTTTACGGATGTCATTGTGGGGGTCTTTTCCGCTGCCATGGTGGGGGGTGGTGCGTACCTCCTGGTTCCTAAGCTTGTTAGCGCTGCCACCAGGGGTCGGAGTCTCCGTGAGCTCACACAGGACTTTAATTCGGACGATGCTGCCCGATTGGCCAAGAGCGTCATCAACGCTGTCGAAAGACTCTATGAGTTGAACAATGCAGAGTAGGAGGCAAAAACCAAGATCCCCAAGAATGCTGCACAAATATTCAAACTAAAAAAACTGAGAAAGCTTAGATTATTTGTAGATTTTCCTCAGGTAGGTTTCCATATTATTTTATGATTTGTGTATTCGACATGATTTTATTACTAGATTAACATACAAGTCTCTTATGACAAAACTTGTTACAACTCTCTCCATTATGGGCCCAGTTATCATAACTGCAATTGTGTAAGAAATTTAGGTGGTGTGGTGTCTTCCCACTGCCAAATCATTCTTCTGAATTTTAATGAGCCAATGGGATAACAACAACTTGACCTTTGCGACGTCCAATCACCTCATCTCTCCTCCATCCTCTTCAAACCACTTCATACAGCTTCACACTTCATTTCCTATAGAGTATCTTTTATAATCAGATTTTTTATAATCGTAAGTGTAAACAAATTAAAAAGTTGGTAACAATGAAATGTAACAATGAAATGGATGCCCATCAACCACTTTTTATTAAATTCGTAATAACCATTTGAAGCATTTTCTCCCCATGAGGTCATTTTTATTGACCTTACTGGTAACTCTTTCTAGATTTTATTGGGGGTTTTAATAAATTAGAAAGTGGGTAATAAATTAAGTAGTAAAATTAATTAAATCCCTGATCCCATTGCGCAGGCGTCAATTTGCAGGTGGTGTTGGTCCAGTGAGTCGTGCTGCGCAGGCGTTCCCCTAAATTGTTACTCGGACATTCTAAGGACACTTGAAAGTTGAGCAGGTTTGTGGGATTTTGATTGTGGACGAAAGAAGTCGAAGAGACTTCTTGAAAGATTCTCGAAGGATTGAAGATGGAATTCCGTCAATTGACCTAAAGGGAAAAGAAACAAGTTAAAGGAGTCAATTTGGAATTCATGAAAAAGAAGACGCAATCACATCATTCCCGCCTTCGTCATCTTCACAAACTTTTTTTTTTTGGATAATATAAAAATGCTTGTTAAAATATTGGCGAAAGTTACTTCATGGAGGAGAAAGTGTAGGAATTCCACTTCTATAAATGACGCACTCCACAAGGTAGGACGTCGTTATCAAAAATAAAGGGAAAGTTCATCTAAGTTTGTTTCCAATTTATTCTCTAATGGGGGGTAACTAAATGTTGGCACATTCTACAGAATGTTAGGAGCATGAGGAAAAAGTGGTTGAACATTACATTTTTCCCAAGGAATTTGTGACAGGTGGATGCGAGTCTCATCAAAAGAATGGGGAGAGTGAGGTATAGGAGTTAATTGCGTTTTTGCAGTTGAAGTGTCGCTCAACGTAACGTGGCGACTCGTAAATATCGTCGTCGCATATCAAATTTCAAAGTAATCCTGTTGAATATAACTCCCGCCATTTCTCACTTTCCGATAAACTTGGATTAAAATTTTATCTTCAAACTCTGTAACGGCAAAGTATGATACAATTGCCGAAATTTCAAAAAATTTTAATCTTGTGAAAAACTAACGAGCGCATTTCATCGCAAAATGGAAAAATTCATTTCATAAACTAGCGCACTACATTGCGCATTTCAAAACAAAATGTAAAAAAAAAAAAAAAAAAAAAACTGAATCCCGAGATACATAAATTTTCAGAGACTAATTGGAAAAGGGGCGTCGGACCAAAATTTCATTGCAAAATACGAAAAATTATAACAGAATTTCACAGCAAAAACGAACTTACAAAGATTTACCGCAGTGAAAACGTATTGCCTAAAATTTTAATTAACTCCAATTCGGCAAAACAAAACAAAGCTTATTCATAAAATTTTCGTTTTCCCAAATGGATTCCCCTCTTTTGTTTGTAGTGAATTCGAAGTTGGGGCCTACTGGACCTGACTCCTCCATTCACATGCTTTTATTTTTTATTTTGCCAGGGAGTCTCTGAGGTCATTAAGTGTCCTAATGACCTCTTCTTATGAAGATCTTTCTCTTTTATGATAATGGGAGTAAGAAGGAACGGGGAAGAAGTATCCAGGGAAAAGCATCCGTGGGAGGTTGTGCTCTCAGAGAAAGTTATGTTTACCCTTCTCAGCATCTCAAATGGGAAAGTAAGGGACCTTTCTCCCTGGAATTCCATTCGGAAGGAAGAAAATGAGGAATGGGGGCACTTGAGACAAGGAAACTGACACTTCGGCCCACTTCCACAAATAAGAGCCTGAAGAGACTCCTCTTTACTTAATCAAGTCAAGGTCAAAGTTCCTCAAAGAAAAAAATCAGTAGAAACTGTGTAGAAAACCACGAATCGAGATACAAAGTGTTTAACATGAAAAGGGAGAAGACACT